>CAUYLG010071908.1:0-10179 GCA_963573385.1 Cacajao melanocephalus
AAGAACAGAAAAATCAAACACCACATGTTCTCACTCATAGGTGGGTGTTGAACAATGAGAACACATGGACACAGGGAGGGGAGCATCACACACTGGGGTCTATAGGGGGGAAATAGGGGAGGGACAGTAGGGGGTGGGGAGTTGGGGAGAGATAGCATGGGGAGAAATGCCAGATATACGTGATGGGGAGGAAGGCAGCAAATCACACTGCCATGTGTGTACCTATGCAACAATCTTGCATATTCTTCACATGTACCCCAAAACCTAAAATGCAATTAAAACATAAATAAATAAATAAATAAAAATGACATCATGGAAGAAAAAAAAAGGACGGGCTCTATTTCTTTCCAAGGATCAAAGATCACCAAAGATGTGAGGAGTGCACTGGCCGCATCAGCCCAGCTGGCCCCTTGCCTGCCTGGCCAACCAAGGGTGGCATGTGAATGCCACCAGCCAACAAGCACAGGAGCCACACAGTGACCGCTCACTAGCTGTAAATGCCACCATTATGATTGGAATTGTATGTCCCCCAAATCACATGTTGAAGCCCTAACCCCGGTACCTCAGAATAGGGCAGTGTTTGGAGATAGGGCCTTTGGAGAAGTGACTCGTTTACAGCGAGACCTTCAGAGGGAGCCCTCATTCAGTGTGACCAGGGTCCTGAAAAAAAGGCAGTGTTTGGGCACTCAGAGAGACATACGACCACAAGCTGAGTGTGCACAGAGGAAGAGCAGCGAGAAGGTCACCATCTGCAAGCCACAGAGGGAGTCAACTCTGCTGGCACCTCCACTGTGGACCTGCAGCCTCCGGAACTGTGAGAAATACATTTCTGTGTTTAAGCCACCCAGTCCGTAGTATGCTGTTATGGCAGCTGGGGCGAACCAGCACAGCCACTAGAGTTTGGCTAACAAGCACACTGAAGCCACGAGAGGCGAACTATTTGTTTCAGGCAAGTGTAATCAAGCAAAAAATAAATGAATAAATAAAACAGTCTCCCTCAGCTCTTAGTGTGAACGCCAAGCTCCAGCTGACTGTCACCGTGGAAAATTGGGGCCTTCTTGACTGAGCTAACCGGACAGGTGGTGACGGAAGAGGAGGCCACGCTGACACGTTCGGCTGCGCTCCTGCCCATGCCAGCCACAGGGATCACCCCAACCTGCCGGAGCCCCAGTGAGACGTGCGGAGCCATAAAGGACAGGTGAGCAGTGTCGCAGAGCTGTTCTTGGTTGTCATTTTTGGGAGGGCGGGGTGGCACCAGTGCTGACTTAAAAATACGTATATATTTAAATACTTTTTTACTTTAGAAGTTTTAGATTTATAGAAAAGTTTCCAAAAAAGTTCACGAATATAGCACAGTCTGTACACACTCCTCACGTGTTTCCCTTGTAATTAACATCTTATACTTCCCTTGTTATTAACATGACTACATTTGTCATGATTAATTCACCGGTATTGATACATCATTATTAGTAGCTTAAGTCCACACTTTGTTCAGATTGCCTCAGTTTTTCTTTAATGTCCTTTTTCAGTTTCAAGATCTCATCCAGATCACCGCATTCCATTTAGTGGTCACATCTCCTTATTCTCTTTTGGGCCGTGACATTTTCTCAGACTTTCCATGTTTTGATGAGTTTGACAGTTTCGAGAAGCACTGGCCAGACATTTTACAGAATGCCCCTCAATTTGGGTTGGTTGGATGTTTTGCTTGCAGTTAGACTGGGCTTAGGGGTTTTGGAGAGGAAGACCATAGAGGTGAGGTACCATTCTCCCCACATCATTTTAAGGATAGCTCAACGTGACTTATCACTGTTAATGTTGGCCCTGTTCGCCTAGCTAAGGTCATCTTTGCCAGGCTTATCTATCGTAAAATTACTTTTTATCCTCTTTCTTCACTGTACTCTAGAAGAAATTCCCAAGTACAGCTCACACATCCTTTGGGCATAACTTAATATCGCATTATTTGCTGTTGCTGCTCAAATCGTTCCAGCCATTCCTTTGGCCATTGTAAACTCTTTCAACTGGCGCCTGTGTCCCACTGACATACTCTCATTATTGTGTGTGTGTGTGTGTGTGTGTGTGTATGTGTGTGTGTGTGTAAGCACTTTCTTAATTTCTGGCATTACCAGATGCTCCAGGCTTATCTTGTATATTCTACAATCGGCTATTTCTCCAAAGACCCTGATTCCTTTTACTAGAGATCTGGAGGCTGAGTGGCTTATTGCTATGGGGTGTCACTGCTTCTAGGCTGTTTTAGCAGACAGAGCAAGAAAAATATATGTATGTACACTGACCCAAATATATACATATATTTATTACTACTTCTGCATTTACCCATCAGTATCATTAAGCTAAACATGAGTTCATCCTGCTGTCTCTGATTCTAATCCATGACCATATATTTCACTGTAGCCTTCCCTTCTTGTTTATCTGTGACCTCCACCTTCCCCAGTGAGAAACCTGGCTCCCGCATCAGCCATCCACCATCCCTTTTACTTGTTAATTCAAAATTCAATCCCAGTATACATGTACAGTGAGTTCAGCGTTGTCAACTTGTGCCCGCATGGGAACATACTTTGCATGATTATTATTATTTTCAGTTTTTAATGTGGATTTCATGGCCCAGGTGTGAGTCTGTTTTGGTGAATGCTCCATATTTGCTTGAGAAAAATATGTATTCTGCTATTGTTGGAGTATGTTACAAATTTAATTAGACCAAATTGATTGATAGTCCTGTTTGGATCATCTATATCCTTACCTATTTGCTGCCTGTTTGTTCTATCAATTATTGACAAAGGACTGCTGAAGTCTTCAATTATAATAGTGGGCTTACCTAATTCTCTTTTCAAATTTATCAGTTTTTACCTGACATATTTTGATGCTCTACTATTTTATAATTATCTAATTACATCCTTTTTATCCTTCATAATCTTCCTTGTTCCAAAGTCAGCTTTAGGCTGGGCATGTTGTTTCATCCCTGTAATCCCAGCACTTGAGAGGCTGAGGCAGGCAGATCACCTGAGGTCAGGAGTTCAAAACCAGTCTGGCCAACATGATGAAACCCTGTCTCTACTAAAAATACAAAAATCAGCCAAACGTAGTGGTGCATGCCTGCAATCCCAGCTTCTAGGGAGGCTGAGGCAGGAGACTTGCTTGAATGCAGGAGGTGGAGGTTGCAGTGAGCAGGGATCGCACCACTGCACTACACCTGGGTGACAGAGCAAGACTCTGTCTCAAAAAAAAAAAAGTCAGCTTTGTCTGAAATTTATACAGCTACTCTCACTTTCTCTTGTTTAGTGTTAGCGTTGTATATCTGTGTACTTTTACTTTTCACTGGTTTGTGTCAGGATATTTCATGTGTGTTTCTTATTGACAGTACATAGATGGGTATTTTACATTTTTAAAAATCCAAATCTGATACAATATCACTTTCTTTTATCTGGTGTTCACATTTAAAGTAATTGTTGATATAGCTGGAGTAAGTCTACCATTTTGTTACATATATATTCATTGTATTTGTTCTTTGTAGTCTTTCCTTCTCTTTTCTGCCTTCTCTGGTTCTAAGTATCTTATATGATTATATTTTTGTTGTAACTTAACACATCATTAACACTCCCTAAACACGTTTTTTAGTGATTTCCCTGGGATTGACAACATACACTTTTAAATTGTCTAAGACAACCTTCAAACCACAGAATCTGTGGATTGCAGCTATCTTACAACAGCGTTGTCCAATTCTTCCCTTCTGTGCCTGATGACATTGCTGTTATTCATGTCACTTAACCCTGAATAGACATTGCAGTGAGCAGAGTGGTGCAATCTCAGCTCACTGCAATGTCTGCCTCCCTGGTTCAAGCAATTCTCATCCCTCACCTTCCTGAGTAGCTGGGATTACAGGTGCCTGCCACCACACCTGGCTAATTTTTGTATTTTTAGTAGAGATGGGTTTTCACCCATGTTGACCAGGCTAGTCTCAAACTCCTGACCTCAAGTCATCTACCTGCCTCAGCCTTCCAAAATGCTGAGGTTACAGGCGTGAGCCACTGTGCTCAGCTTCATTTTAATATTTCTTCCATGGTTTATGATAACAATTTTGTTATAATTCTTACTCTTGATCTTTTGTGGTTAAGGTGCCCACCCTCAATAACTTCTGGCTTTCTTTAAAATTTTCTGTCTTTGGTTTCTGAAATTTGTATATAATATGTCCAGGGTGACATGTCCAGGGTGTGTGTGTGGGGTGGGGGCGGTGTTTGGTGTTAGCTGAGCTTCTCAGGTCTGTGGTTTGTTGCCTGTCATTAATTTCGGAAAGTTCTCACCTATTATTTCTTCAAGACTCTTTATGTCCCTAATATAGTTTGGCTCTGTGACCCCACCCAAATCTCATCTCAAATTGTAATCCCCACATGTCAGGGGAGGGACCTGGTGGGAGGTGATTGGATTATGGGGGAAGTTTCCACCATGCTGTTCTTGTGATAGAGTTCTCACAATCTACTTGTTTGATAAGTTGGTGGCTCTTCCCCCTTCCCTCTCTCTCTCTCTCCTGCTGCCATGTAAGATGTGCCTGCTTTCCCTTTGCCTTCTGCCATGGCTCTAAGTTTCCTGAGGCCTCCCAGCCATGTGGAACTGTGAGTCAATTAAATCTCTTTTCTTTGTAAATTACCCAGTCTCAGGTAGTTCTTTATAGCAGTGTGAGAATAGACTAATACAGTTCCACTTTCTCTTTCTGTTCCTTCTGGTAATTGCACGTATGTTACACTTTTTGATCTGTCTCATAGTTCTTGGATGTTCAATTCTTCTCTGCTCCTCCCTCCACCCACCCAGTTAATTTTCTCTTTGCATTTCAATTTTGGAAGTTTTAATTATCTGTCTTCAAACTCACTGATTTTTTTTTCGCTTTTTAAAAGTTCTGGTATAATATACATAACATAAAATTTACCATTTTAACCACTTATACATATACAATTGAGTGGCATTAGGTACATTCACAATATTGAAGCTGAATTTGCAAAGATTATGAGCACATAAGAAGTCTAGCATGGCTGACTCCATGTTGCTTCTAGCCTCACATGCTGGCTGTCCTTACTCATTTCTGTGTGTAGGCCAGGCTAACCATGGGAAGAATTTAGTTTATAGTTTAACTTTGAAGCAAGGATGACAACAATCCCTCCCTAAAACTAATTTTCTCCTTGCTCAGGGATCTAAAACCACCTTTTTATGACTATTGAAAGACCACAAGGTTAGGATTATGAAAGGGGCCTGAATTCTGCTAAGATACAGGTATAGCTTGCCTTTCTATAATCATTACTGTGCTGGAGGCCAGAAGATTTGTGACTTTCCCAATTGCTCCTATAGATAAATCACTATTGAGGAGCCTAAGACTGGTCTTTTGCACTGTTTTTCAGATTTCTGCATTCTGGTGACCACCTGACTCCACCTGGACTTGTGATTCATGACTCGACACGTCCTGTGGCCCCACCCAGAGGTTGACTTAGAACATGAGGACCATTTTTGACAGTCCTGTAGTTTCATCCCCAATCAGCATCACCCATTCCCTAGCCCCCTGCCTGCCAACTTATCCATAAAATTTCTAGCCTCTGAGTTTTCAGGGAGGCTGATTTGAGCAATAAACTCTGTCTTCTAATTGGCTGGCCCTGTGTTAATTAAACTCTTTTCTTTTGCTGCAAAACCTTGCTGTTCTCAGTGCATTGGCTTTTCCAGGCAGCAGACAAGATGAACCTGTGGGTGACTGCAATATCGTCAAACTGTCACCACTATCCAGTTCCAGAACTTTTTCATCATCCCAAACAGAAACTCTATATCCATGAAAAAGTAACTCTTATTCTGCCCTCCCCACTAGCCTCTGGCAACCAGTATTCCACTTTCTGTCTCTATGAAGCTGCCTATTCTAGGTACCTCATGTAAATGGAAGCATACATTTGTTCTTTTATGTGTAGCATAATATCTTCAAGGTTCAACCATGTTCTAGCATATATCAGAATTGTATTCTTTTTAAAGGCTTAGTAATATTCCATTGAATGTTTATATCACATTTTATTTAGTCATTCTTGTGTTGATGACCATTTTGGTTGTTTCTACTTTTTATCTATTGTGATTCATGCTGCAATGAAGAATGGAGTACAGATATCTTTGTGAGTCCCCACTTTTACTTCTTTTAAGAATATACTTAGGGACAGAATAGATGAGTTTTTTCTACATTTATGGTGTAGTATGGTACATTTTCTGTGTCTATGATTATGGTAATTTCTATGTTTCATTTTTGAGAAACTGCCAAGCTGTTTTCCATAGTGGCTGCTCCATTTTACATTCCCAGCAGGAATGCACAAGGGTTCCTATCTCTCCATATCCTTACCAACAGTTGTTATTTTCCATTATTTATTCCAGTAGCCATCCAACTGGGTTTGAAGTGGTACCTCATTGTGGTTTTGGTTTGGATTTCCCTAATAATAAGGGATAAGTGAAAACACATATTTTCATGTGCTTATTTGGCATTTGTGTGTCTCCTTTGAAGAAATGTCTATTCAAGACCTTTGTCTAGTTTTAAAGTTGAATTATTTGTTTTTTTGTTGTTGAGTTGCAGTTCTTTGTATATCCTGAATATTAATTTCCTTTTCATTTGTGAAGTGCAAATATTTTTTTCCCAACCTGTAGGTTGTCTTTTCACCTTCTTGATAGTTTTAATGCACAAAACTTTTTAATCTTGATGAAATCCAATATTTGTTTTGTTTTATTGTTACTTATATTTTTGGTGTCATATACAAAAAAATCATGGCAAAATCCAACGTCATAAAGATTTCCCTCTCTGTTGTCTTCTAAGATATTTATAGTTATGGTTCTTATGTTTAAGTCTTAGATCCATTTCAAGTTAATTTTTTATATGGCATAAAGTAAGGTCCAACTTCATATTTCTGATGTGGCTATCCAATTTTCCCGGCATCATTTGTTGAAAAGATGGCCCTTTCCCCATTGAATGGTTTTGGCAATGCTGTCTAAAATCAATTAACTATAAATTGAGTGTTTACTATGTCTGTCCTTATGCCAGTAACACTCTGGTTCTTTTTTTTAATAATCTGTCATTTTGTTTGTAGTTATCAAAGTCTTATGATCACACATAATTCATAAATTAGTGTATATTTTCTCTACTTTAATCCTTCCAATAAATTGACAAAATCACCACTACCAATCACGCGTACACAGTAGTTCTACAGTTGTATGTGTTTGAACAACCATTTAAAGACAGTCCTAAATTATAACTTAGTCTGACTTGGATAATAAAGAATTCAAAAGTAAATTTTACCTTACTACTATTTCTTGTTACACTGATCTTCAGAAGCATCTGACCTTATAGATCATCTATAAAATTTGAAAAGTGTTAAGTATTCTTTATTTGATATTACACATAAAATGCCTTTCAATTAGTAAAAGGCAGCATTTTAGATACAGAAAATTCTAATTAGATTGGCATAGTTAAGACCAAAAATATAAAGTAGATATTGCTATCTTATCTTAGCCCTTGCCTTTAACAGGATATTGAACACATATTAAAACATAGGTGAGTCTTACTTGGTTCTGAGACAGTATTTAAATATATTCATAAAGACAGCTATGGAAATCTAAATATAAAATCACCCCCCAATATGTTTTGAGATGACATTCACCATCTTTATGAAAAGTTAAATATTATTAATAAAGTCCAATTATATCTTTATGGGGTAAAACAGTGATACTATTTACTGAATTGAAATTACTATCAAAATTAAAAAAAAAAAAAGTCATATTCATTTAACCACAAGCTAGTCTTACTTAAATCAGGACTGTCCAACAAAAATATCCTGTCAGACATTCATGATCTAAATTCTGGTGTATGAGATCAATTAAATTTTGGTGCACATGAAGTTATGAGACCTTTGTTTTGTAATAAATAAAGGCAGTGGCCAATTATTGCTCATTAGTGACTTTTTTGAGATAAGTTATCAAGTCTGCTCTTTCTACCTTCTTCTTAATGCCAGTGAAGACTGTTTTTGCTCTAAGGATGTAATTCTCTGATTCTCCAAATACTCCACCAGTGTCTCCTCTCCCCAGGTTCTGTGTTCTGTTGGCGTCTGTGTAAGAGGATGCAACAGACTGACCTGGTTTCTGCCCAGAGCCCAAAAATTCTGGCCCAATCTGTGCTTACCTCTCTTTTCCACAGTGTGGCACTGGGTACCCTTCTGAACAAAATCTTCTTGCCTTTTACTACATTACTCCTATTAAAGTCTCTCTTTTATCACTCACGCTATGAAGATTCCCGCTTGGAAGCTGGCTAATGCTTCTCTTAATAGCACCCTGTTGTGATTACGTATCTTTATAGTAAGTTTTCATATCAGCAAGTGTGAGTCCTCCAACTTTGTCCACATTCATGGTCGTTTTGACTATTTGGGATCCCTTGAGATTTCACATGAATTTAGGGATGAGTTTTTCTATTTCTGGGTAAAAAATCCACTGGGACTTTTATGGGGATTTCATTCAGTCACTTTAGTTAGCATTGTTATTTAACAATATTAGTCTTCCAATACATGAGCATGGGATGTCTTTCCACTTATTTATGTCTTTTAAATTTCTTTTAGCAATGTTTTTTATTTTTTAGTGTACAATTATTTCACCTTTTTGGTTAAATTTAGTCCTAAGTACTTTTTAATGATATTATAAATGGAATTTCTTTGTTAATTTCCTTTTTGGATTATTCATTGCTAGTGTATAGAAATGCAAATGATTTTTGAGTGTTGATTTTGTATCTTGCAATTCCATTGAACAAATTTATTAGCTATAATAGTTTTTGGGGGTGTTTCTAGAGTTTTCTATATATAAAATCATGTCATCTAAGAACAAAAATAAGTTTACTTCTCTTTCTCTTGCCTATTTGCTGTGGCTAAAACTTCCAATACTATGTCTAGTGTAAGTAGTGAAAGTGGGTATTCTTGTTTTGTGCCTTATCATAGGGAAAAGCTTTCAGTCTTTTATCATTGAAGATGATGTTAGCTGTGGATTTTTCAGAAATTCCTTTTATCATGGTAAAGAAGTTTACTTTTGTTCCTGGTTCATTGAGTATTTTTTTTAAGCATGAAAGGGTGTTAGACTTTGTCAAATGTTTTTCTGCTTTTTAGATAATCATGTGATTTTTCTCCTTCATCCTATTCAAGTGATGTAGTACATACTTTGATTTTTGGATGTTGAACCATCCTTGCACTTCAAGAATAAAACTCACCTGGTCTTGGTGTGTGATCCTTTTAATATACTGCTGAGTATGCTTTGCTGGCATTTTGTTAATGATTTTTGCATCTACATATTCTTAAGGAATTTTAGTGTGTAATTTTCTTGAAGTGTTTTTGTCTGGCTTTAGTTTCAGGGTAACTCTGGCTTCATGAAATGAATTAGGAAGTATTCCTTCCTCTTTAATTGTTTTGGGAGAGATTGAGAAGAATTGCTGCTAAATCTTTAATTGTTTGGTGGAATTCACCAGTGAACTCATCTTACCCTGGGCTTTCTTTGTTGGGAGACTGGATTACTGATCTAATCTCCTTATTAGTTACAAGTTTATTCAGATTTTCTATTTTATCATGATTCAGGTTTTTTTTTTTTTTTTTTTGAGACAGTCTCACGCTGTTGTTCAGGTTGGAGTGCAGTGGCAGATCTCAGCTCACTGCAACTTCCATCTTCTGGTTTCAAGTCATTCTCATGCCTCAGCCTCCCAAGCCAGCTAGGTGCACACCACCATGGCTGCCTAATTTTTGTAGTTTTTAGTAGAGATGGAGTTTCACCATGTTGCCCAGGCTGGTCTCAATCTCCTGGGCTCAAGTGATCCACGTGCCTCGGTCTCCCAAAGTGCTGGGATTACAGGTGTGAGCCACTGCACCAAGCTCATGATTCAGTTTTGATAGATGTGT
Organism: Cacajao melanocephalus; assembly: GCA_963573385.1. Classification (NCBI taxonomy): domain Eukaryota; kingdom Metazoa; phylum Chordata; class Mammalia; order Primates; family Pitheciidae; genus Cacajao; species Cacajao melanocephalus. Next base: position 9,939 of record CAUYLG010071908.1, read on the forward strand.
GTGTGTGTGTGTGTGTGTGTGTGTGTGTGTTGAGATGGAGTCTTGCTCTGTCACCAGGCTGGAGTACAGTGGCATAATCTCAGCTCACTGCAACCTCAACCTCCCAGCTTCAAGCGATTCTCCTCCCTCAGCCTCCTGAGTAGCTGCGACTACAGGCACGTGCCACCAGGCCCAGCTAATTTTTATAGTTTTAGCAGAGATGGGATTTCACCATGTTGGCCAGGATGGTCTCAATCTCTTG
>CAUYLG010071914.1:0-11672 GCA_963573385.1 Cacajao melanocephalus
ATATAGACCAATGGAACAGAACAGAGGCCTTGGAGGCAACGCCACACATCTACAACCATCTGATCTTTGACAAGCCTGACAAAAACAAGCAATGGGGAAAGGATTCCCTGTTTAATAAATGGTGTTGGGAAAACTGGCTAGCCACGTGCAGAAAGCAGAAACTGGACCCCTTTCTGACACCTTACACTAAAATTAACTCTAGATGGATTAAAGACTCAAACATAAGACCTAACACCATAAAAACCCTAGAAGAAAATCTAGGCAAAACCTTTCAGGACATAGGCATAGGCAAGGACTTCATGACTAAAACACCAAAAAGCATTGGCAACAAAAGCCAAAACAGACAAATGGGACCTAATTAAACTCCAGAGCTTCTGTACAGCAAAGGAAACAATCATTAGAGTGAATCGGCAACCAACAGAATGGGAAAAAAATTTTGCAATCTACCCATCTGACAAAGGGCTACTATTCAGAATCTACAAATAACTAAAACAGATTTACAAGAAAAAAACAAACAAACCCCTTCAAAAGTGGGCAAAGGACATGGACAGACACTTTTCAAAAGAAGACATATATGAGGCCAACAAACATATGAAAAAAATGCTCATCATCACTGGTCATTAGAGAAATGCAAATCAAAACCACAATGAGATACCATCTCATGCCTGTTAGAATGGTGATCATTAAAAATCTAGAGACAACAGATGCTGGAGAGGATGTAGAGAAATAGGAACACTTTTACACTGTTGGTGGGAGTATAAATTAGTTCAACCATTGTGGAAGACAGTGTGGTGATTCCTCAAGGACCTAGAAACAGAAATTCCATTTGACCCAGCAATCCCATCACTGGGTATATATCCAAAGGATTATAAATCATTCTATCGTAAAGACACATGCACATGTTCATTGCAGCACTGTTTACAATAGCAAAGACCTGGAACCAACCCAAATGCCCATCGATGATAGACTGGACAAGGAAAATATGGCACATGTACACCATGGAATACTATGCAGCCATAAAAAATGATGAGTTGGTGTCCCTTGCAGGGACATAGATGAATCTGGAAACCATCATTCTCAGCAAACTGACACAAGAACAGAAAATCAGGCACTGCATGTTCTCACTCATAGGTGGGTGTTAAACAATGAGAACACATGGACACAGAGAGGGGAGCATCACACACTGGGGTCTGTTGCAAGGGACTAGGGGAGACACAGTGGGGGATAGGGATTTGGGGAGAAACAACATGGGGAGAAATGCCAGATATAGGTGACAGGGATGGAGGCAGCAAACCACATTGCCATGTATGTACCTATGCAACAGTCCTGCATGTTCTGCACATGTCCCCCAGAACCTAAAGTGCAATAAAATATATATATTTTAAAAGTAGCTTTTTGGACTCTATTCTGGCAAAGCCGTTGTGTCTCTGTAGACTCAGGAAGGCCCCTTCAATTTGGACATAATGGTGGAAAGCAAAAAAACAAATATCAAATACATTACAAAGCAAGGAGGAAAATGGAGTTCTAAATGCCCCTCTTTTAAAAGTTCGAGACCAAATTCCTATTAGTGTAACTTAAAAAACATGAACTCACTGAATGAAATCTAATCATGTGTTTCAGGCAGCAGTTATGTACAAGAAAGTAGGAGCACTGATTTCTAATGAAACTTGGAATGAGGCTAAATGTGTAAAATAACTTTTGCACTTTTGACTTTGCCATAAAGATTTTGCTTAGACTGCCCTATTAGTTTGGAGTTCCACTCCAAGATAGAGTCATCTGGGGTAAATAAATAAACTACGTATGCAGAATAATGGTTAGAAACACTTATCAATGGTGATTCAGTTTTACTGCTGGGAGAGAAATTTTCTAGTTAAAAAAAATTCAGTTAATGGGATACTCAGTTCACCTTGATAGTATTAATTCTCTTGAATGAGCCAAGAGGAAGGCAGTTAACCAGCCATATTATCCCAATTTTACCTCGTCATTAATCCTCAATTGCTTGTCCCAGCTCCTGCATTCTTTTACCCCATCCTGTTGCTTTATCTTCCCCAGTTTTTTTGAACTGATGCTGCCATGTACGGTGCTGAGTTCCCACCTTGTGTGTGAATGCAATATGAAACAGAGCTGGATTGCATTAAAAAATGTGCAGCTCGTAAATTGTGGAGTAATTTTTATAGTTATCATACAGTTTTTGGTCATTCCCTTTTCACTCTTTGTTCTCTGACCTCATCAGTGTTGATGTGAAGGCTTTATTTCAACAACTCCAGTCTCCAATCACCACTCCCATAACTGCTTATCCTTGAAAACTGTGGAAGGCATTTCTACGATCACAGGCTACTTTTTCCTAAGGATGCAAGGTCTGGACCAGTCACCAGCTGTGTTGCCTTCGACAAGATAGTAAACTAAACTTTCTCGTCCAAGGGGATAACATTTGATGGTTCTTGTTACATAATGCTGCTGAGACGATGAAATGAGTCAGGGTATGCCGACAGCTTACACATATAACCTTAGTTGACAGCCTTTAATTTTCCCCCACCCCCACCTCACTAAATTTTATTTTCACATTTTCTGGACATAGTTAGCTTCCTCATTCTTCAAGTTCATGTTCCATCTCTTTCTCTAAGCCTTTCTTTGAAAGTACAGTCCCAAGAAATGGTGTCTCATTTCCTTGAACTTCTGTGGGGTTGTGGCTCCTGCTTTATACCTGATACTATTCTTCCCAGGGTTGCTATTTCGTGAAGTGTTAGATCTGAGTTATGTCCATGCTGGGATGGCTGTGGGCAAAGTCAAGCTCTACGCTGCTGCTTTGCATCTGATGGAACAGGTGTTGGGCTTGCAATGTCTTTTCTTGCTTCTCTGCTTGGTTGCTTCATGGATTCTAAACACCGTAGCTAAGAACATGTTTATCCTATCCTCCGTAAAATTCTATCTGAGGCAGACACACAGACATCCTTTTAGTCTCATATGTGAATGTTGCTTAGAAGACAAAATGGGATATGATCTAGTAATTAACTTATGCTTGGGCAGTAATATCACGTTAAATTTTCAGAAAGATCAGCAAAATAAACCTTGGTATAACCACTTCTTCGATCGGCAGAATAGCATTGCATTCTCGTTAATGTGCAAGTTATGATGAATCATATTGGATTGTTGGTGGCCTGTGTATTGTGTCACTTCTTATAACATTTTTTTCTTCTATTTAGAATCTCATCTTATTGTCATGTTTTATTTCCACTAATGCAGTCGAAGCCAGCATTTAGAAATGAACTCAAAAATACAGAAATGTTTTCCAAGTTTCAAAAATGTTTTCTGTTATTCAGAAAACATGTGTTTGCCAAAAATGAAGTCAGAAAGTTGCTAAATTAGATCATAAAGAAATTAACTGTATTTGAAATTCTCAGATAGACTGTATCCAGTTACAGAGTTTCTGAAGGCAAAATGATTATGATTGTCCAACGTTCCTTGGTAATTTTTCTGCCACTCTGCAAAGGGCTTTACATAAACATTGTTCAACATTCAGAACACGCTAAGAGTTAGCAACACTGGCACCATCTCCTATAAGGGAAAGGCAGTGCTCAGGCTAAAGTGGTGGTCTGGTGTGGCTGATGTTAGTTGCATATTTCAGCAGAGTGGTGGAAGGATCTTGGGACTATTTGGCTATCTTTCTGACACATGTTAGTCTTTAAAATCACATTATTTCAATAATTGTTTTCTTTATATAATTATGAACTTGAACATTATATGTGATGGCTTATGTAAAATCTTACACTAATAATACTTTTGGAAAATAGAAAAATATGATAGTATATGGATTTATTATATAAAATAAAATTGATGATTGCAGAAGACAAAAAGTGTACACTACACTTATTAACCTCCCAGTATAATACATTTAATTTCTGCATGTTTCCCTCTGTTTTGTTCACATGTTCATATACTGTATGTCATTGCAGTACAGTAAAAACACGATTTTGCCTTCTCTTTCAATATGTATTAACCCATAAGACTTATTGAATCCTTTCCACTTAATTAGATAGGGATTCTCATTTTGAGAAAGTAATTTTTCCTAGAATTTCCCCATTTCTTTTGCATTCTTTGCTAGTCAGATAAAGCACAATAACTGGCCATTTTCACAGAGGCTAGTGCCCTGCCACTTCAAACAAAATACCTGAATATATTTGGATTTGTGTTCCTTGTGAACACTGTCAGGTAGAATGTATTGTATGAAGCTCTTTCAACCCCCCTTCTTCTGCCTGAAGTTTTAAACTCTTGAGACACAGGGAACATGGATGAGCCAAGAAGAGGAGAGGAAGACCCATATATAAAACAAAGCCATCGTGATTCATGGAACCATGCTACCAGGTTCTCCTGTAAGAATAGTTCTGCACAGAATCAAGCGATTTGTTCCATAATATTTCTCTCAGATTAATATTCAATCATTATCCATCCCCGAGGTTGGAGTAATCTAGTATTAACATAGTAGCTATTACAGTAGAATTCAGCATGACACACTGCTATGTTAATGAGGATGTTCATATTATGAAGGTAAAATGCTGGTGAGGATCAGTTTAATAAATAATAGCCTTAATAACTAATAAACTTAGTACTTAAACTGAATGATATCATTTTCCTTAATTGTACTATTACCACGTGGAAAAGAGAATCTGCAATTGACAGGTTTCTTGTAACACTGAAAGCCTTGAGGTCTGACCTTTCAATTGTCCATAACTGCAGTTTTCGTGCAGGGACTAGAAGCTCTTTTAGCTGACATGGCAGTCTATCTTTATTTGGAGTCCAGGGAATTCTACTACAGTGTTGTGCTTTCACTGACGTGAAGTTGAACAGGAGATTTTTCTTATGCCATCATTTCTGTGACTCCATAGTTTATTTGCATTTATCAGTATGTATTCCTTTTCATATTTTATAAGATAACTTATATAGTTTAAAGTACTTTTCCTGATATTATTAAGGACTCACAACATTCTTTTAAAGTGTGTAACAAAGCATATGTGCTATTTGTTGAAACACAGGCTAATAGATAATACAATCTAAAAATGAAGAAATGCTAAGACAAAAACAAAAATTAGCAACTTGAACATGTTGGGCAACTTCCTGAGGCAAAGTAGCTCTGATGTCTAGATCCTGAGTGAGGTTGGCAAAGGTCTGAAGATGACAGAGGGTACACTTCCACGAGCCCACTTGCTTGGCAAGGACTCTGCAGCCCAGACTAAAGTTTCACAACAAGCATCAATGCCCATTACATGCTGGACAGTGGGTAGATGTCTGTAGTTGTCCTTCCATAGTTTATAGAGGTTTGCTCTAAAATTAACTGGCTCCTACTCTCCTCGGTTCTGCTGGGAAGCAGAATTCCTCATTTGCAAAAACTCTTCGTGTATATTGTTTCCTCCTGAGAAACCTCAAACCTGTTCACTCCGACAACACCACTCAAGGTACCTGCTGCCTTATTTTGGTCTTATCTGTATCAGCCAGGTCTTCTCACACTTGTCCTGTTGGATCCGAACATTGTAAAGCTAACACCTGAAACTGCGTGTTCTTTCTTTTGAATTCTAATGGATGCAATGAGCAAATGCAAGCAGCGCTCATCCTTTTTCTGGATATATAGGCTGTAAATATTTATGCAGTTGTTTATTTTAAATGTGACTGGGTCCATCTGCGTTTTTCTTTAAAGCCTTTGACTTCTGATTAGAAATACGTTCCCTTATATTCATTGCTATAAATATTCTTGAGTTTTGTTCTGGATGCAGTTACACTACTTGCAAGCTATTTTTGATCATTTAGATTCTTGCTTTTAGTATATGAAGGCAGGACAAGAGCCGTACTTAGTGCAGGCTAATTATTCCACATACTGAGGCAGTATCTTTCCGGGTACTCTATCCAATGACCTTGTGAGTTATGAAAGTTTTTTTGATGTGACTATCGTAATGCACACTGTTCCTTCCCTTGAGTGAAGGCCAAGCACATTTTCCTCTAACAATCTCAGGTGATTCTTTTCTTAGCCTTCGATACTTTCTTCACATGTGTGTGCTAACCAATTTTTGCTCAATATTGGAGAGTAGTGATCCTCCGAATACCTTCAAGTTTCTCTCTCTCTCTCTTTATCTGACTCTCTCCTATTCAGCACTGTGTCCTATGAACTCTAGTTGCCCTGCTCTCCCCAGATTCTCAGACCCATCTCCTGGACACAGCTAGTTAAACTCCTGTTGGTTTCCAATTCTTGCATCATAGCCTGAAAATTCTTCCCAGATAGGAAGTTGGGGAATCTTCACTTTTCACCGCATTTGTTTTCTGTCTTAAAGGGATCATATTATTGGTTTCTCAATGTCTGTTTTATATATTTTGTTTTTCCATATTTTGTCTAGATTTTTTGGCTGTTTCAAATAGGAAGGAGGATAAAGATACTGCTTTTTACTCTATCTTGGCCAGAAGAGGAATACAAGTTAACCTTTCCATTATGTGTTTAACATCAATAGTTATAGTTCAAGCTCATCCTCCTTTAGTTTTGGAAACATTTTACTCATTCAACACAATTTGTTTTTCATAAGTTTTTAAAGAATCTGTACAAAAATTGTTTTTGTATGTTTATTGGCTAATTTATGGGAAAATTGCTTCTGTAAAGTAGACCACTTTATGATACAGAAATAAAATTTGGGATTTTTTTATTCATCTCTTGATATTTCCCTCAGTACCACTTTAAAATTTTATTTCTATATTCTGTATACATATCCTGCCAAGGTTATTTCTAGATATTTTATCCACATTTGTTGATCTTAAAATTAGAGTATGTTATTTCATTGTATTTATGATCTATTTATATTTAGATAAGTTATTGATTCTTACTTATTAATTTTGCATCCAGGTAGTGAGGTACCTTCTATTATTTATTTGAAATGATTCCAACTGAATATTTTTATCTATCTATATAGTCTCATCTCTCATACATACTCCCTTCTTCCCAAAATCACCATTTGTTTGTGTTTTTTTCAGTATGCATGTGGTATAACAAGTTTTGTTGCCTGTGGTAGTCATTATTTTTACAGGTTAAATGGGTTTTGAATCTTTCTCTTACCTTTGGCATGTGATTAGAAAGTTGGGATTGGAGAAAATTTTATTGATAATTATTTTCTACTCTATTTTTCTACTTCACAAGAGAATCACAGAACTTTATTTCTTTTAAATTAATTTGGATTGTTCAAAAGAGAGATTTCACGTAGTATTAAGATTTAGCATCGTGCTTTATCTTATAAATTTTCAGAAATAAAAGAGTATCATAAGTATGGTAAGTGGATTGTGTGTGCTAAGAATTTAAATTACATATAGATAAATTAAATATCTGGGTTTAGAATAAATCATTTGCATTAGTAGAGCAAGTTTAAATACATAGCTTGAAGAAATATTCAAATTCAAATATATATTACCTAAGACTTACAATTGAAAGGGAACACAACCAAAAGAAATCAAATGTGGTGAGGGTTATAAGGGTGAACATTTTCATCTGCTTTGATTAAAATTTGCATTAAACATGTTTTAATATTGTATCTATTAACTAGGTTAATGCTAATGGTAGTAACCAATACACCTAAAATTTCAGGAGCTTAAAATATAAATTTATTGGTTGTGTGCAGTGGCTCACACCTGGAATCCCAGCACTTTGGGAGGCTAAGGAGGATGAATCACTTGACGTCAGAAGCTTGAGACCAGCATGGCCAACATGGTGAAACCCCATCTCCATTAAAATTACAAAAATTAGCTGGGTCTGGTGACCCAGGCCTGTAATCTCAGCTACTCAGGAGGCTGAGGCAGGAGATTCACTTGGACCTGGGAGGCAGAGTTTGAAGTGAGTCCAGATCAGCCACTGTACTCCAGCCTGGGCAACAGAGTCAGACTCTGTCTCAAAAAACTTAAATAAACAAAAAATAAAAATAATTTTATTTGTACTTTGCAAGGCAAAATCAGGATAACAGAGGCTATTGTAAACATTTTGGGAATAAAAAGTAACTGAGGAAAGAGTGTCCTCTGTGACTTCCGAAGCTGAGGAAAGCAGCTGCCCGCACTCAGAGAAGCTGCCACTGGCATCTCAGTTGGTGAGGTGCCAAATTGGGTGTTTCTCAGACTCACAGGAAGCTGCAGAAGTTTTCAGGAATCTCTGAGAGGCTCATGTCAGCTCTCCCAGTCAGTGGCAGTGAGGTGGGGACTTCCCAGGAGCTCACCGGGAAGCCGCAGTCAACCCACATCTGGTCTGCCCTCAGCTGGCTCTGAGGATAACGGTGTCTCCTCCTCTACCATCTTCCCAATTGTGTGCATATTCTCGCTGTCAAATTCTAACCCGAAACCAGGCAGGGAAAAGGATTCTTCATCTCAGCAAGACAGAGGAGCTTGTAGAGGGATGGTGGCAGAGGTGATCTGACAAAAGCCAAACATACATACTCACCAATCATGTGATGTGATGGACCCTGCTTGTATGGTGCTTTGTGATTCATGGATGCAGGGGTCCGCGATTTGTCCAGCCTGCAACTTCCACATCGCCTCAGGCCTGCACATGTCCAGGGGTGGTTGGAAGCCTGAAGAAGGCACATTCACTTCCTAACTGCCTTGGACTCAAAGTGGGAAACATCATTTTCACTGAGAGAAACTAGTTGCAGGACCCACCCAGTTCCATGAGGGGCTGCCTCCCAGGGACTATTAGTATTTCAAATGAAGAAAGGAAGAAGAGAGATATGAATGAAAAGTTTCCTTAAATAATTTAACAAAAAAAATTAAATTGACATTGACAATGGGAAAAATGCTAAGTCCAGTATTCAACATGAAATAACAGTTTGTCAACCCTAAATTATACTGTTGGTACCTTGGAATTTCTTATTTATTAAATGATTGTTTTCAATATCTTTAGAACATTCTAGCATTTTTCCTATGACACAAATACTGGTGCTAAAATCATCCCTAATTATATTTCATATAAGTGTTGAACTAATGTTTTCCCTGTTCTTTACTGACACTCACACCCATCCCTGTCCTAAAGGGAATAATCACCTTGCTGAGCACTTGCAGAAAATTAACTTTCACTAAAAATTGATGAAGGATCTAAAGTTTGCAGGTAAAATACATTTTTTTACACAAACATAGCAATCACACATGGTATGCTTATTTGGAGTTTTGTGAATATCTGTATGTAATATGGTTTGGCTTCCCCACCCAAATCTCATCTTGGATTGTAGCTCCCGTAATCCCCACATGGGATGGGAGGGACCCAGTAGGAGGTAATTGAATCATGGGGGCAGGTTTTTCCCCTGCTGTTCTCATGATGGTGAGTAAGTCTCAGGAGAACTGATGATTTTTTAAAGGACTGTTCCCTTGCACAGGATCTCTTGCCTGCCATCATGTAAGATGTGCCTTTGCTCTTCCTTTGCCTTCTGCCATAATTGTGAGGCCTCCCCAACCATGTGGAACTGTGAATCCATTAAACCATTTTTTCTTTATAAATGTATCAGTCTTGGATATTTCTTTATTAGCAGCCTGAGAACAGACCCATACAACCTCCTAAAACCTTATTTTAGCTAGAAAGCATTCTTGCTTTGTACTCATTATTGTGAAAAAAAAAATAGAGGTTACCTGAACATCCACTTGAAACTTTTAGTAAGTGATGAGAAAGTGAACAATATTTTTCTGTAACATCTTCTGCTAAGTTCAGTGTGAAAGGAGATTTGAGAGAATTACTTAAACTAGGAGCGTATTATACTTATCTTCACCTACACAAGTCTCATTAAGCAGCCTCTGAACGAATGAGTTAAATGAATGACTGACTTATGTAATGTGTTTATTTCTCTGTCTGTATACTAAGCTCACAAAATCAAATGTTTTTTATTGCTTGCCTAACAATATGTGCCACATTAACTTTTGTGAAGGAATAAAAGTGGAAATTACTGTCAAATGTGCCTGATCACCCCTTTTGTTTTCTACTGAAGTGCTAATATTTTGCTGTACAAAAATGATCTTACCTATGCATTCACAGCACACCAGTTTATTTCCCTTCCTTTCTGTGCTATTGAAATGCTAATGAAATTTACAGCATTAATATCCAATCACCCTATATCTACTTTGCAATGTTACATACATTTTTCTCTGTAGAAAAACAAGAGGTTTTTCTACAGAGAAAATGAGACAGATACACTGTTTCCCCAAAGAGGCATTCCTGTTTAAAGGCACAGAAAGAGTTTTACTGTATGTCCCAAGGTCATCTGAGTTATTACTTAAATAGATGTCACTATCAGTAGCTGCTTGAAATATAGCTTCTCCAGTGATTATCTTCAATTTGTTTAAAATCTGAGACCAATGAACAGAAACAATGCATAATGCTAAACAGTAATTATAGCTCTGACAAAGATATTTTACAGATCATATATTTCCAAGCAGCCTTCCTAAAATAAGCTTAGAACAAAGGCCTCACCTTTTAGATGCATTATCTAAAAGTTTTAGGCAAAGTGGATTTAAATGTGAATTAAATCCCAAGATAATAAAAAACTCATTTCCACAAAATCTCAAATTTAGAGTACTACTATCATTTATATTGTTGCAAAGCATCTTTTCATATATGAGTTTCTGAAGCAGTTACTCGTAAAATAAAATTCACTACGCTGAATGGAAATGGCATGCACAGACTTTGTTTTTTGCCATCTTATGTATTTGTGAAGGAAACTGGAATGAAAGACAGTAATAGAAATAAAGTAGACTTCCTCAAAAAAGGAGTGTGTGTATGTCTGAGTTTTGAGAGCAGGTCTATTCTGCGATTCTCCAGGGTGGAGTAGAGTCTCCAGTGTATTTTCCATGATAACCAAGAGCTTCAGAGGCAGCTTCTCTGGGAAGACTCTGACGTGTTTGGGGTCACAGCAGCTGGGTCACATTAGCTTTTACAGTATTATGGCAGTGCTATATTAGGCTATTAAACAAATACTGCATTTAAAAATCAGTGAGACGTTAGTAAATAAAAAATATAATTGAGTAGGATCAATGTTGTCATTTTAATCTAAAATCAATTTTTTTGCCACTGGCACATAAACTAATTTGTCACTAGGCCTCCCAATAGAAAAAGTAAAATTCCTGGGAAAATGTACAGCAATACTTAAGTCTTCATTTTAATAAAACACTAAATTGTAAAAAGTAAATTATGTATTAATAAAGAAAATGTAAGTATGATTGAGAAGAGTATTATAATATTACTGCACCTAAGTAAGCATAAAAATTGAGATATGTGCAGCAAAGAATGTAACATACATAATTATATAATTATGTAAAATTATACAGAAAAAAATTCTCTATTTTTCTAAATGAAAAGTGATGGCTTTATATTCCAAACTTTTGGCCTATATATATTTTACCTACATTTTATGATATTTAAAACATTAGTGAAAATTATGCTTTACTCTTTTATTATACTAACAAATGGTATGTCCGCTTTCTGTTTTTTGGGAGATTTTTATATTATTATTATTTTTTTTTAATTTTTGAAAGAAAGAAAGAGAGAGGAAAGAAAGTGAGAGTGAAAGAAAGAAAAAAAAGAATGTAAGAGAGAAAGAAAGAGGAAGAGAAAGAAGGAGAGAGAACGGGATTCTTGTTCTATTGCCCAGGCTAGAATGCAGTCTAAAAATGGGTATTAAAAA
>CAUYLG010071916.1:0-31892 GCA_963573385.1 Cacajao melanocephalus
CAAAACATACATTTTTCTCAGTATCACATTACACCTATTTTAAAAGTGACCACATAATTGGAAGTAAATCACTCCTCAGTAATTGCATAGCATTTCACAGCTTTAAATAAAATATTGGTTGGCTGCTTGTTATTTTCATCTCTTATTCCTTCCTGTCTCCATTGTTAAGTACAATTATTGGCATAAAAGAGGTTTTTAATATCCATTTTTAGACTGCATTCTAGCCTGGGCGATAGAATAAGAATCTCGTTCTCTCTCCCTCTTTCTCTTCCTCTTTCTTTCTCTCTTATATTCTTTTTTTCTTTCTTTCTTTCACTCTTTCTTTCCTCTCTTTTTCTTTCTTTCAAAAATAAAAATTAAAAAAAAAAAAGAAATCCTGTGCCTCCTCTCCATTTATGAATGCTTATCCCATCATCACTCAATCATTTTAATGAAGAATTTGTCCTAGGATCACAAATTCTTCAGGTTGAAAGGGCCTCAGAGTCCAGCATCCCCTGATTTAGTCCTGCCATTCACTAAAGGGTTGAATGAGTTAAATCTGCACTTAAATCCCTGTGGAAATACTTTTAATTACATTTGGCATGGCTTTCAGAATGTCCTGTTGGAAGTGTTAGCAGTTTTGTTGGAGGAGCAGATGTCTGGATTGTTAAGATACCAACTAGCCTAATAGGTAGCTTGAGACAATGGCAGATGTCCTCACAGAAGCAACGTGGTGCTATAGAATGATGCGGCCTTCCGTCTTGAAACACAAGGAGTGCCTCTCTAAACAGCCATACCACAGGCCGAGTTTAACTTTTAAAGCTTACGACGTGACATCTTGATCTCCTCCCTGCCAAATAGTGTGCAGCTTCCTGGCTCCACCTCCAACAGGCTAACCTCAGAAAGGTCATAAATTGCCATCACGGAGACCCAAAGGAATGGCAGGGAAAACCCTCCCAGCAATACTGCGTTAATACTGAACTCTTGCTTCAGGGTTTGATTTCTCTCAAAAACACTCATTCCAGGAGACTTTACATCTCAGAAGGAATTTATTCGTCAGCAGTCCTTTCTGCAGTGAGATGGGACAGATGAACGTTGACCACTCTGCATTCCTGAAATACGTTCTTCCCTCTTGGTTTTCTTCCTACCTCCCAGGCCTCTCCTTCTCTGTCTCTTCACTGGTACCTGCTCCTCTGCTTGGCATCTCAGTATTGGCCAGCTCAGACCTCAGCCTAGGAGTCTTTTGTCATCTCCATTTATACTCTTTGGATGAGCTTATTCAGACCCAAATCTTTATTTCCAGTGACCCTATCACTGCCAGGCATGTGTCTTCAGGCCCCCAAGGAGAGACTCATGCATCCTCTGGCTCCCTGACATGTGCACCTGCTGTTGGCAGCACCTGGGGCAAACCCTGGCTAATATCACTTCCCAGTTTCTTTAGATTAAAAGCAATATCCTGAAGCTGCCCTTCAAAGCTGTTCATGAGCTGGCCCTTTTTGGTGTCTCCAATATCGCCTCTGGCCACTCCCTCTCTCACTTCTGTTAACTCTCCAGCTCTTCCTCCATAGGGCCTTGGCACTCATTACCACCACTGCTGAAATGTTCTACCCCAGGACTTCAAGTGTCAGGCTCCTTATCATTCTGACTCATCTAATGCCACCTGCTAAGAAGTCCTCCATCCTCTTCCCATCTCCACTCACTGACCTCCTATCTCATGACCCTGTTCGGTATCTTTGCAGCTCTCCCCACTGTCTGAAATGAGCTTGTTCATGTATCTGCTCACTAGTTTATCCACTGTCTCTTCCACTAAACTAAAATCTTCAGGAGTACATAGATCTTGCCTGTCTCATTGAACACCCTATTCCCAGTACCAGAAACGGGACCTGCATGTAGACAAAGCTGAATATATGTTTGAGAAGGAATGAATAAAATCATCTGAGAAGAGTAGAGAAAAAAGTATCATGAAAGGAGGAAGACACTGAAGACCAACGTCCCTCACCTCCCAATGTCCCTAGGGACCAGCTTGTGCCACAACATGCTTGCAGGACACAGGCAGAGACTGTGAAAGGCCAGGAATGGGGGACCTCCAGTGCAGCCACAGAGCCCACAGCCATAAGGGCACCCTCCAAAGAATCAGCAAAGACAGGTGCAGGCCCAGCCAGAGCAAAAGAAGATTTAAAAGAAACGTGCCATTTCTTCACATGGCCACAGGCCATGGACACTGGGAAGAGAAGGTTTGCAGGGTTCCCTGTGCCTTACACATGTGCATTCCTTCCTGAAAACTTTCCTCTCCTTCCTCAGCAGCTGTTTCCACTCTTCTGCTACAGGCTGATCAATGACCACTCAAAGATATCCAGACCTAATACCTGGGACCTATTAATGTTACTTTTACAGAAAAAAAAAAGTATTTGCAGATGTGATTAAGGATCTTAATTAAAAAGGGGAGAGGATCCTAAATGATCCAGGTGGGCCCAAAGTACAATCACATTTGTTCTTACACAAAAGACACAGAGGGAGAGGGAGACTTTACACAAACCAAAGAGGAGAAGGCAATGTGAAGGCCGGGGCCAAGAGTGGAACCACAAGCCAAGGAATGCCAGCAGCCACCGGACACCAGAAAAGGCAAGAAATGGACTCTTTCCTGGAGCCTTCGGAGGAAACATGGCCCGGCCAACACCATGATTTCAGCCCCGTGAAACTGACTTCAGACTTCTGGCCTCCGGAATTGTGAGAATAAACTTCTGTTGTTTAAAGCCACCAAGGGGGTGGTAACCTGTGAAAGCAGTCACAGAGAATGGATACAGATTGTTAACATGCAGCTGAATACCTCCTCCTCTAGGGCCATGGTATCACCCTCATACTGCCCCCCAGGCTAGGTGGGGGCCCTGCCACAAGGCTCCTGGTGCACTAGGGTTAATCTCATGTATCTGCTGTCCTCATCGAGCTGTTAATTCCCTGGGGACAAGTGTCTTCTCACCATTCAGTCAGTGAATAAGACCCAGTAGGTACTCAGTCAACACTGAATGCGCCTGAATTAAACCCCTACAGTTGTCCAACAAAGAAGTGGACTGGTACAGGAAGTGGTGGGCTCCTCTTCGCTGAGGAAACAGGCAGGACTGATTGTCCATCTCTGCGAACCCCCCTCCCGCAAAAAAAAAACCATTAAAAAAAAGTGAAAATCTTTATGTACCAATGTAAAAAGAAATCTAAAATATATTAAATGAAAGAAGTGGCATGTGGAGCAATGTGCCTAGAATGCTTTGTTTTGTACAGAAACTAGGTGAAAGGAAAGACGAACGTATATCAATATTTGCTTTCATGAGATACTGAGAGGGTACCACGGACCGCTAACAGTGGCAACACAGTAGAGGGAAATGCACTAATGAGGTATGGGGAACATTTATCACCGTAGAGCTTTTTATACTTTTATATTAAATAAAATTCATTTTTTATTAGTTTTAGTTTTATTATAGTTTTAGTTTTATTATTTTTATTATATTTATTGTATTATTTTTATTAGTTTTATTAGTTTTATTATTAGTGCTCTCCAGCTAATTGTAGCGAGCACTGTTAGGAAGCAATGATTTGGGGCAAACATGGGAATGGTCCTTCATGATGTTCATTCTGGTTGGTGGATGATAGCAGGGAACTGACTTTTGCATCTTTGTGTAATCAATACCCCAGGATGAAGTTCATGCTAAAATATGAACGGTTTTACCAAAGGCCTATATAAATTCCTGGCCAGTGTGTCTAAGATAGCTAACCAGAAGAAGCACTGCCTGAGCCTCACGTCACAGCTAGATGGTGTCGGAACCAGGAGACATCCACGCAGAAAACCTCAAGGAGGAACCCTGCGCCTCCGCGATGGCCAGCGTGGTCTTTGAGGTATTCTAATGAAAACCCCTTTTCCCATCTAGTATCATGGGCATCTTTCTCAGGTGATTACTGAATATCCACTTCCTCCTTGAGACAACAAAGACACATCATCCTGTCACTCTTTCTGCCACTGTCTTGTGTGAGTCATCCTCTCCCACCCACCCCATCTGCCATTCCTTCCTATCCCCATCCCAGCTCCAAGCCACAAAGAGATCCCCAGTCACAGAGCTCATCACCTGGGACTCGGACTGAGCAAATTACATGTTTAAAAAAAAAAAAGGAGTCAGAATGAAGCCCTAAGGGTTCAATCTTTCCTTACCATTGACAGAGCAGATGGGGAAGGACTGCCTCATGAAAGCCAGATTAGCCTGCCCGGGGATCAGCAGGGCCAGGCAGGGAAGGATCAGGGCTGGAAGGGGCCAGGAGGAGGCATAGGCAGGATGGAGGTAGGGATAGGTACACAATGGTCATGGACTCCTCTGAGGTGGGAGGCGGTCAGCTGAGGCGCAGCTCCCTCTAACTGCTGCTTTCACTTGTCCCAGCCCAGCTTCACCTGCCACCACATGCAAGGACCCCATGTGCTAACAGATGGGCACACTTGCACACACAGGCGCACACTAATACAAGCACTCACTAGCACACGCACACGTCCAGGAGCCGACAAGCACATCAAACACACAGAGAAGCAACGCTCAGGCCCAGAACTCAGTTTTGTTCCAGGCTATTCTCGTCCTAGTCTACCACTAGCTGTACAACTTCAAGTAGATCACTCCTTTTTGGCAGAAAGCACTCTGGACCAGTATCCTCATCTGTCATTAAATTTTCCAATATTGGCTTCATGATGCTTCCAGAACCCAGCTGTTTCTCATCAACTCCTTTGATACCTGTGCTGTCCCCCCACAAGTCACCCTGCCTCTTGCCTGGATTACAACAGCAGACACCTTACTGATCTCCTTGTTCCACCCTCTGCCTCCTACAGCCTATTTACTCACTAGTCAGAGACATCCTTTTAAATCCATGCCAGATCATGCCATTCTCAGCTCAGAACCCTGCAACGACTCCTGCCTCATTCAGAGCAGAAGCCAGAGTCCTTGCAAAGACCTGAAAGATCTTTTGTGGTGCGCCACTATCAGCCCCCATGGTCTCTCTGATCATCTCCTACCTACTGCGCTCCCCAGCCCCACCAGCCTGATCCTGCCCCTGGTATCCTTGCTATACCTCAAACTTGCCAGGCCAGGGTCCATCTCAGGGACTTTGTACCTGCTGCACACACCCCAGGAATGAATATTCTTCCCTCCGATATCCACAGAGTTATTCCTTCACCTGTTCCACATCTCTGCTGAAATGTCACCTTCCCAGAGAACCCTTCCCTGACCACTCTATTTAAAATACCATGCTTTCTCCCCTCTGTCTGGAACACTATCTGGGCCTCTTACCTGCTTGATTTTCTTTACATAGTTATCATTGCCTAACATAATACATATGTTTACCATCTGGTTTATTTATTATGTGCTCCTCACCCCAAACCAGTGTATAAGTCCCATGAGTGTGTAAACCACAGGGATTTTAATCTGTTTTATTCAATGTTATATCTCCCCTCCCTTCCAGGGCCTGGCATGTTTAAGGTGCTCTGAAAATGTTTTTTGACAATTAAATTGGTAGGGGAGGGGAGAAAAGTGGCAGGAATTCCAACAAATTATCATTAAAGTCTCTGTCAGTGCATCCTCTAAGTCTCTAAGCTCAAGACCTGCCATAGAGCAGCTCTGACCCCATGCCCATCCCCCAGCAGCTATGGCCACCTGCCACGCACCCACACCAGCTCCTCTCAATTGTGGGCCACAGTCTGGGAATGCCTCTGCTGCCCAAAGCCCTGTCTGTCTCTGAATTTGGAAGGCTCTGGACAGGAAAAAGAGGGAGATAATTCCTGCCATCCAAGAGCTGATCGTCTCACCCGTGTTACACACCAAACCAAGACTTCCAGAAGACAAGAGTAAACACAAAGCAAACAGATCAGAAAAGTGGTCCATCGCTAATCAATACAGAAGTGAGATTGGAGCTGGGTCTTCTAGGGAAAAGGATCTGGTTCTTCTGCAGAGAAAACTGGTGCACAGAGGACCATTAGCCCAAAGTCAAATGCTTTGTATTTGGCATATATCTTTTCTAGGATGGAGCCAAGGCATATGAGGTATGGTTTCCATGCAGTTCAGCAGCCACTTCTGATAATAACAGACATGAAAGTGGCATTGTTTCACAATTGTGTAGGCTTATTTTCCTATTTGTTACTATATTTGCTCTCACAATAGTCTGCTACAAACAGAAAAGGAGATATTACCTGTGTTCTATAGATGGGGAAAAAGAGACAAAGTCAGGCTTTGCAACTAACTTGCATCACAGAGTGGGACTGGGTCCCACTTCTTGCCCCAGCAAGAGCTAGTCAATAAAAATATATATTATGCTAGATGGTGATAACAGCACTGACTCTAACCATCCATCCATAAAGGGCCAGAACCACTTTCCAGCCTGACAGGCCCTCCTTCTGAAGCCAAGAGGTGGCCGCTAAGACTTAAAGTGGGCTGCTAGTTGCTGAGCATCGCATTGCCACCAGGATTTACGGCAGAGATAAGGCATAAACCTAGATAGCGCAACAGAGTCTCCCTGTTCAAGAAGCCCCATCCCTGTGACATCACCATGGCTGGGCAAGGAGGTGGAGTCACAGTCCCCAGAACTCCCACAAAAATACACATTTGGGCAATGTAGACTAAGTTATCATAGAGTAGGTACTGCATGATATGAGATTCAAGGTAGTGCTATCTTGAATCTAAGGAGACAAATCCAAAATGGGAAATTCTCAGTGAGTAGTTGGTAGAGAAAGGTATGATGAACACAGAGATACACCACCCAGATCCCCTTTCAGGAAGGACTGGTGACACGGCTGCCAGGAACACAGTCAGAGGTCAGCTCTCTGCTGTCAGCCCCTCCAGGATCACCTCGGCCACAGAGAGCCACCTGGCCCCAAGTCACATCCTTCCAAGGGCAGCCCACATCTAATGACAGATGAAGGTAGGAGTGTAAAGGCCAGGCTATTTCCACCTAATGTGGAACAACTCTGATGAGCCATTTTAGCCACAGAGCTCCTCCTGGCATCAGCCAGGCAACAGCTGGCATGCATCACAGATCAACTTCTATGCAATGGGAACTCTACCAGTAAGCTCCTTTCTGAAACTACAGAATGTCATAGATGGAGTAGTGTGGCCCTCAGAACAACCTCACAATGGCTGCAGCTGCTGGGTCTGCCCGAACCTGACATTTCACCATGACCAACCTCAGAGGTGCCTGTTGCCATGGCTCCTTAGTCTATGTCCCTTCTTCATCCTGCTACCTCCCTCTTAGTGGGGGCACTCTCACCCTTTGTTTTGTAAGTGTCCCCCAGGAAGCAGAAGATATTGTTTACCAGCACAATTCATTGGAATCCATTGTTCTCACTGCAGAGCCAGTTAGACAAAGAAAGCGCAGGGTAATAATTATCTATGGCCAGATGGCAGCCAGCAGCCAACCCAGAAGGAATTAGATTTCCCATCCAGACCCTATTAGTGCCCTAGGAAACATCTCACCCTTCCTCTCTGACTTCCCAGAGCACTGTAAGATAACTTGTGATCACTAAGAAGTCCCTCATGATAGGAGAGAATTGGTAGGAAAAAACCCACCTCAGGGTCAAAAGACTTGGCTTCCAGTTATCCATCACTCTGTTGGGTATAGGACCTGAGGCAGCTCACTTCCTTTCTCTTGTTCAGTTTCTTCATTTGCAAAAGAAAATAATAACTGATGCCTGTTTCAGTAAGGATGCTCTCAGCTGCAAGTAGCCAAAATTCTCAATTCAAGTTGGCTTAAGTCATAAGGAAAACTGTCATCTTACTCAGCAAGGTCAGAGATGGAGATCCAGGTTCAGCTCAATGATGTTGCTGAGGCTCTAGTGTCTTTCCCTTGCTCAGCTATGTCTTCCTCATATCAGATATAATTTGATGTCTGTCCCCTTGTGTTCACAAGATGGCTTCCAGGGGCAGTAGAGCTGGGTGCTTCCTCATTGCCACACAGTAGGAGCAGGAAAAAGGAATCTTCCCCTGGTGCAACTGCAGTCCTTTCCTTCAATCTGATTGGGCCAACTTGCCCATCTCTGGACCCGTTATCACAACCAAGGGGATGCCAAGCTCTGATTAGCCAGGAGTCATGAGGCTCCTCCTCTGAAGCTGGAGATAGTGACAACTGGGCCAACTTGAAAGAAGGAGCAGAGAGAATGGAGACTCCACACTTCTCCCTTACCTCATACACAATAGTGTGTGGTGTGTTTACAGATTTGCCATCTGACACCTCCAGGTGATGTGGAGAATAAAGTTGTGAAAGCCATCTCTCATTGCAAGGTATTATAAAGAGCAAAATGAAAGGAGCTGAATAAAAACCAAAGTCATATTGGAGATAAGCCTTATTTATTGTGGTTTTCTCCTGGGGCACTTGAATCTTCATTCATATGGACCTAACGGGATTTTCCTGGTTCCTGACTTTCAGCGACTTCATGTGATTTGCCCAGAGCAGACACTGTTGACTACCCACTCTACAAAATAAAAACAATTTCCGCTAACCCTGCATATATACACATACATCTACTTTTTGTGGCTGACAGTTTCCATTTTGTTTCAATGTCACTCTCTACCAGGCCATATATTCAGGAAAGGTGACCCTTCTCCCCAGACCATCAGATAATCAATCATAATAGGTGTAGACCAAGCACAGGTGTCTCAGTCCCTTTGACTGATTAGTTTAGGGCAAACGTGATCCAATCTTGGGAAGTGGGACCTGAGAAAATGTCAGCTAAGAAACCAGCTAATAAAGAAGCAAATGGGAGAAAACATCTTTTTTCTGGAAGTCACTTAATGTATATGTGATGTCTGGAACCACAACAGCCATCTGTGGCCATGGGGGAACCTTGTAAGGTGGGTAGGCCAAACAGATTGCAGAGGCCGAGATGGCACTGAGCTGCTGAACTACATACCTCTGGAACTGCCCTAACTCTGGATACCTTTTTCCATGAGCTGAAAAAAAAAAATCCTCATTAGGTATTAATTTAGTTTATTTTCATTTACTTGCAGTTACTTGCAGCAAAAAGCTCCCAGTGATAAAAACTTGACATAAGGTATCAGCCTCCCTGATCCTAAGGTGTGTGATATTCTCAGTCACACCACACATTAGCTGCCTCAAATGGAGTCCCAAAGAAAACCGTAACACATTCAAAGGGTTAACTCATAAAGGAAGTTATGAGGCCCAGTTTGGCCCCTGTATCTTATCATGGGGTATTAGCAAGGAGAAGTAGGTTGATCATTCTACCGACTTGGGGAAAATGTAAATTGAAAATCAAAGGGAAAGAAATGGATTCACTCAAGAGAAGCCTCTGCTTTTGCCAGATAAGAGTTGAGTTCTCAGCCCAAGGAAGCTAAAAGAAGGGCAGAATTGTTCCATGAAAGTGTGGACACTAGAAATCCTCTGACCAAATACTATTGGCCTTGTCTGCAGGGACATCACCTCCCACACTAAGAATGAGAGTCAGGAGACACAGGTCTTAGTTCCAGCCTTACCACTACTTTTTTTTTTTTTTTTTTTTGAAATAGTGTCTTACTCTGTAACCCAAGCTGAAGTGCAGTGGTGCAATCTCAGCTCACTGCAACTTCCACCTCTTGGGTTCAAGAAATTCTCCTGCCTCAGCCTCCAGAGTAGCTGGTATTACAGGCATACACCAACATGCCCAGCTAATTTTTGCATTTTTTTTGTAGAGACAGGGTTTCACAATGTTGGCTGGGTTGGTTCAAACTCCTGACCTCATGTGATCTGCCCACCTCGGCCTCCCAAAGCGCTGGCATGAGCCACCGTGCCTGTTACCACTACCTAAATTGTTGTCCTGAAGCAAGTTGTTCAGTACATTGGGACTCAGTCGTCTCACCCAACAAAGGAATTTAGTAATCCACCCTAGTGTATCCCCAGAGCTGTTCTGAGATCACATTAATAGATAATGAAAACAGCTCCCTCCCCACATTTTTTTGATGTGTCCAATGTATCAGGCAGTGTTCTCAGCATTCACATCTTTGTTAATTCACTGAATCCTGACAACAACCTAACAAGATAGGACTATCATTATTCCCACTTTACAAGAGGAGACTGAGGAATAGAAAAGCTAAGTAACTTGCCCAAGATCACAGAGCTAAGTGGTAAAACTAAGATTGGAACTCAGGCAGAGGCTGTGCTCTATGGCATGATGCTGTGTGATACAATTACCATATTTTAAAATCCCCAAGAAAGGAAGGTCACCCGTGACCCTCAATGGCAATAAATCATTGCTTCCATAGTAGCTTGTTAGTCCAGGGGATAGGTCAGCTGATGGTTCTCTCCAGTAACAAGCCCCTGGGATGCTGCATGTTCAGAGGATTCAACTCCCACAGGTTTCTCTGCCATTCTTTCTCTGCCCATCCCTTCTCAGAGGCCAAGGAACCCAGGATGAAGTCTCAGGCCCCTTCCCTGAAACCAGGATCCACCCCTGGCTTTTCAGATTTTCCCTCCCCCCACATGTCTTAGCCCATGTTGCTTCCTCTACCTTTAGCCCAAAGTATGAATGAGAAGGAAGCAAGGATGATGGAAGTAGGATCTGTTCTAAGTAAATGATGTTCTCAAAAGCTAAGAACTAGCAATTAGACATCCCAGGCAAGTTGCCTAAAAGACATCCACTAAGGTCTAATGTTTCTAGAAAAAAGTGCAAGGTACATTCTGGACCATTTAACATTCTATCTCCCAAGGAAACAAAAAGACGTAATCACCTAATAAGGAATGGTTTTGTAGACACTGATCAAGTGCCTCATGTCTTCATTGTCTGGATTCCTGCTCTCCAGGCCAAATCCAACCCCTGGAACCTTCCAGGCCCAGCAGGCTGTAATGAGCCCAACTGAACTTAATGAGTTTGTCATTATTCATCTCCACTACAGCCAAAAAGAGCAGCACTGCATGGCAAAAATTTTACACACACACTCACATATACTCCCTAAATAATAAATATTTCTTAATTCAAGTGTTGCCAAAATCAATCAATCCATAGAACAGAAACCCTCCCGGAAGCCTCTGACATGAACAAGATAGGAAAAGGGCAATGGCTTCTCCACCCCCAAAAAGGGGGATGCAGTTGGAAATGTTCCATGTTCCTGGGCTCGGATTACCAGCCCTAATTTATCATCAACCTCATATATTCTTATATAAGTAGTAATACAGATCACCCCAGCCAATTAATCAATCTGTAATTAGGAACTGACATGAACATTTACTACCATCAGGCATAATTTATATGATTACAGATGATTAAATAAAATGTAATTGAGTGAACAGGCAATTTGTTAAGCACATCTAGACGTAGCCATATCACCTAGGGCTGGGAGTGCTCTGACTCCCCACCGACAGTGGGTCAGGAAGCGCAGTCCCGGGAGCGGGGCCCTTGGAGTGGATCAAGGTGGGGTAAGACGATTTGGACTTCCCAGGGGGCCCAGGTTTGGGATGTGGTGGAAAACCAAGCCACACAGATTTGGGGGGTACTTCAGTGCCCAAGTGCTTTCTACAAAAGAATACCTGGACTATTAGAACTCCTCAGACAACAAGGAAGAAAGAACAAGGAACATTTAAATGACATGCCCTGGAGCAAAACTATACATAGTATTTTTCTTCTGGTCCTCTGGCCCCAAAACTACACCCCCTGCTCACATGGAAGGACTCCTTCCTTTCTCTCCAGGAGCATTCCTAACCATGAAGGAAGACTTATTTAAAGATAAAGTTTATTCTTGCCAGGAAATGCCCTCACCACTGAAAGGGAAATTTTCAATAATATCAAGCACCAAATTATGCCTTTTCTATTTTATTGCTCCTCTCTAGATTTTATCTCTCAGTTTTATCCATTCTCCTCTATTCCAGAGGAAAACAGCTTGAAGTTAGACTTAACATATACTTGTTTGTATGCCAACTATGCATCAGGTACTATACTGAGTGCCATCACTTTAGGCTTGCCAGATTTAGCAAATAAAAATACAGGATGCCAAGTTAAATTGGAATTTCATATAAACAATATGTAAACTTTTTTAGTATTAATATACCTCAAACAATGCAACCTTATGCCACATTTGTTAACTCATGTCCTCAAAACAACTCCATGAAGTGTAATTTGTTTCAGTCAAAGAAACTCACTTCAGAACCTCGGCTCTTGCTGCTGCCCCCACCAGGGAATCCCTGTCTCATCTACCTTTGCCTGGCTAACCTTTCTCATCCATTGAAATTCAAGGTAAGCTTCACTTCCATCAGTGAGTCATTCCCCACCCTCTCTGATCCCTTAGCCACCTATTCATATTTCTGTCACAGCATTTGGATAATTGTTTAATAATTACCTTTTCTATACTCCACACACATACATGAGTGGGGCTCCTGAAGACCTGCCTGAGCTGTATTCACCTTTATGACCTCTTTCCTAGCCCCATGCCAGGCACACAGTAGCCCCTACATGCTTCCAGACAAATAAGAGATTCTAAGACTTGCTCAGATTTACACAGCTGGCAAGTGATGGCACCTGCTTTCAATCTTGGTTCCACCAGACCCCAAAACATATTTCATTAGCACTACTCTATCTGCTTATTTATATAAAATATATAACCCTTGCCTGCAAGAAACTTTCAGTCCAATTAAAAAAACAATGAGCCCACAAAAAATAAAAGGTACATAAAAGAAGATGCAAATGATGAGTGTCTACTCTAGTCCATAACATGCTATAGGAGAATCGGGAGAGACTGGTTTTTGACTGAGGGGGCCAATGAAAAAAATAACCTTGATCCCTATCTCACACCATACACAGAAATTAACTTGAGATGGATCACTGAACTAAATATAAAAAGTTAGAACAATAAAGTTTTAGGAAGAAAGCACAGAAAAATGTCTTCTTCTATGGTGGATAGACAAAGCAATAACTATAAAATTTAAAAATTGACAAATTGGACCTTATCAAAATTTGGCATTTCTGCTTACCAAAAATACTATTAAAAAAGAACAGGTTCCAGATGAGGTTCCTTATCACCTGATGGGAAAAAAAAAAAAAGAAAGAAAGAATAGGCAAATCACACTCTGAAAGGAAATATTCATCAAACACACATCTGATGAAAGGCTGGTATCCAGAATATATAACAACTCCTACAACTCAATAAGATGACAAACAACTAAATTAAAATTGCACTGTAAGGTATACATACCTTTGATTTCATTTGTATGACATTCTGGAAAAGGCACAGTTTTAGGGACAGAAAATAGATCGGTGGTTATGAGGGGCAAGGGGTGAGTACAGACTATAAAGGGTGCAAGGACGCTGTTGCAGTGACAGAAATGTCCTATATCTTGATTACTGTGGTAATTATATGACCATAGATATTTGCAAAATTCACAGAAAATACATCTAAAAGAGATGATTTTTTACTGCATGTAAATTACGCTTCATTAAACCTGACTTTCATAAATAGGCAAAAGATTTCAACAGATACTTCACAAAAAAAAGATGTACACATAGCTAATAAGCACATGAAGAAATTCTCACTATCATTTAGTCATCAGGGAAACATAAGGCCACAATATGATACTACTTATATATTTATCAGAATAGTTATAATTAAAGACTGATAACTCCAAATGTTGACAGTGATATGGAACAACCAAAACTCTCATACATCGTTGGTGAGAATGTAAGATGGTACAACCACTTTGGAAAACAGTTTGGCAGTTACAAAACAAAACACAGACCTATCACATGCCCCAGACATTCACTCCCGGATACCTACCCAAGAGAAATGGAAACATGTCCACAAAAAGACTTGTATAAGAATACTCATAGCAGCTTTATTCATAGTAGTCAAAAACTGGAAACAGCCCAAATGTCCACCAAGAGGAGAATGAATAGCCAACTGTGCTACAGTCACACAATGGAAAACAACAAGTAACAAAAAAACAAGTAACAACACTTAATAACAACAAAAAAAATACTGATGCATGCAGCAACATGGATGAATCTCAATAACATTATATAGAGGGAAATAAAAAGGTCTTAATAAAAGAATGAATTTCTAGAACATGCAAAACGAATCTAATCCAAGGAGGAAAAAAAAATCAGAAAAACTGTTGTTGGTGGTTGGCCTGGGAGTTACTGGAGAGAGTGCAGGAAGTGGTCGGAGAACACTTTCTGGGATAGTAACGTTGTTATAGCTCTTGATAGGGGTTTGGAATACTCAGTTGTAAGCATTGGTAACGGTCTTAAAATGATACATTTAAGATTTGCGCATTTTGTGTGTAAATCCCACCTAAAAACATAAGTAAGTGTCATGCACGCTGAAATGGTTACGTGAAAAGTGTACTGAAGTCTGAAACTTGCTCTGAAATACACTCCTCAAGAAAGTATGCATTAATGAATGGATAAGCCAGAGATGGTGGCTTACACCTGTAATCTCAATGCTTTGGGAGGCCTAGGCAGGATTGCTTGACACCAGGAGTTCTAGACTAGCCTGGGCAACATAGCGAGACCCTGTCTGTACAAAAGAAAAAAAAATTAGCCAGGTGTGGTACTGCCTGCCTTTAGTTTCCACTACTTGGGAGGCTGGGGTAGAAGGATTGCTTGAACCCAGGACTTAGAGGCTGATTAGCCATGATCATGCCGCTGCGTCCAGCCTGGGTGACAAAACAAGATGCTGCCTCAAAAAAAAAAAAAAAAAATGAATTGATAGATGTGATACACATGTAATAGAGCAAATCAAGTAAAATACTAATTATAGCATGTAGATAGTGAATAATAGGAATTGACTAGTATCCTTTCAATTTTTCTATGTGCTTGAAAACTCTCATAGTCAAATGTTAGGGAGAAAATGGTAAATGAAGTAAAGAGGGACATCCTGTCAAAAGAACAACAGGAACAAAGGCACAGAGGCTACAAGTTGCCAGACACATTTAGTTAAAAAAAAATGGTTCAATGGGGTGGGAATAATACCACTGATGATAATAAGCACTGAGTATCTATGTACCAAATATTGTGCTAAATGCTGGGGACACATTGAAGAAGAGGACAGACTTCAGCTCTGATCTGGGGAAGGGAGGCAATTTAGCAGGCAACAATGACCAAATGTGCTAAGTGCTGTCATGGGGGCATCTGGGACGCTTTATGAATGAGGTCATAGAAAAGTAGAGGTACCTCTTCTATCACAAAGCCACAGATGACCAAGAAAGACAATTTTGTAATTTCTTATAAAACTGCAAATTCGCAGAGACAGAAAATATATGAAAGGTTTTCAAGAGCAGGAGGAAAAGGAGAATGAGGAGTTATTTAATGTGTACAGAATTTCTGTTTGGGGCAATGAAAACGTTTTGGAAATAAACCTCTTTGGTTCAAATCACCACCATCCATCATTGCCTCCTAAAAGATATATGCCCCCAACAGTCTGGCATCAGTTTCGCTGCCAACAGACATCAAAGAGAGCCCTTAGAACCCACAGGATATGCCATCAACCATCCAAGACTTTACACTGCCCCCTCCATGGACCAAAGTCTACCCAGCCCTGTAGGGCCGGGCCACCAGGAGCCTCTCAACCTCCATTTCTCCCCTTGTACTGTTGCCTCCAGCCACAGGGACCTCCTGAGAGTTTCTGGAACATTTGAGGCAGACTCTGAGCCTTTCTTCTGACCCAGTGGTTTCCAAAGCTCATTCAAAACCAGTGGCATCAATATTCCTGTGTTTATAAAGCCCTTCATGGGATACCAATGGTGCGTAAGGTGAAAAATGGCTGTCCCACAGATTCTTCTGCCCATGGTCTTCTTTTTTGGGATCTCCATAGCTAACTCTACCACCTTCTTCTGGGATTTGACCCAACCTCTCCTTCTGGGAAAGGCATAACACTGCACCCTCTTTTAAATGTTGGCATGCTGCTCTTGCCCCCCAACTCTTTGCTTCCTGTCACCCCTACAATGGAAATTTTTTGCGTTATATTTTACTGCAATTTTTAAAAATTATGTATTATATGAATATTCATTGATTTATATACTTTAAATGGGTGGATTGCATGATATGTGAATTATATCTCGGTAAAGCTGTTAAAAATAGATTATGAAACAAAAATATCAAGAAGCAGTGCTGGAGAAGAAAAGACGGTCACTGAAATTAACCCTAATCAGGATAATTCTAAATGGGACACCATCAAATACAGAATTAGTGAACTGAAAAGTTGCACTAGGGTGTTCACCCAACATAAAACAAGAAAGAAAATTTTAGTGTGAAAAAAGGAGTTACAAACACAGATAATAATTAATGAAGGGAAAAATGTTCAAAGAGAAGGGTTTACAATATCTCCCTGATTGAAGACAGATATTGGTCTTCAGATAAGTAAATACCAAGCAAAATAAATAAAAATAAATTCATTCACTATATACATTGTAGTGAATCTAAAAGCCATCAAGAAAAAAGAGAAAAATCATAAAAGCTATCAGAAAACAAAAACTGATTACTGAAAAAGAAATGACAATTACACTAAGAGCAGACTTCTCATTAGCAACAAGAGATACCAGAGGGCATCAGAGTCATAGAAACAAGTCCAAACATATCAATAATAAATGACACAGTAGGAAAACATTTTCGTCGATTGGTCCAAAAGCACCCAAGACCATACCATATATTATTTACATGTATATAATAAAAGTAGAAAACCATGGACTTGAAGGATACACGCCAAATTCAGTGTCTGCCTGCCTCTGGGGAGGAAGAGAGGAAGGTGATGGGGGGTAAGGGGGGTAAGGACAGAACAACTAATAATAAAATTCACAAATATTAAAGCAGACATATGGGTAAGTGTGCAGATTTACTGGTCATTGGTGCGGTCCCGTTGGATTCCACCATGGGCAGAGCCCATTTTCAACCTGACCTTGTGCTTTCAGCAAAGCAGAAGATGAAGCCCCATCTACTTGCTCCTCATGGCCACTCTGCTTACGTTTATGGAGAGGTCCTGCAAATAACGGCATAGCCTAGATTTCATAAAATCATAGATTCTATAGAATTAGAATTAGATTGGGAAGAAATGATTCACCCTCACTTTTACGTTATGAGAAAACAGAAGCTCTGCGAGGAAAAAGAATTCCTCCAAAAGCACACTGCTGACTCATGGCCAGCCAGGACTTCTGAAGAAGTAATCTGCTATGGTGTCTCAGAACTCTCGCTTCAGAAAACTGTGATTCACCTATTTTGAGTCTTGGTTTACTTATAAATTTGTGAAAACGTCGGCCCTGCCTCTCTCAAGGATTATTGTCATAATATTATCAGATAGTGCAGATGAAAGCACTTAGGAACTGTAAATCTCTGTAACGTAGCCACTTTTTGGTCTGGCTGGCCACAAAAAAACAGTCTCATTACCTTGTTTTTGGCCAGCATGCCCTTCCCCAGCTCGATCACACATCTTATTCACCAGATTTGGTTCCAAATAGGCTTTGACTGTTTTCAAGTTCTTCCCTTTTGAGAATATGTAAAAGGATATTTTACCTGCCCTGAGTATGCTTGCTGAGAAAACCAGACACTTCACTTGAAAGCAAAATTTGCATCTGATTTATTCTGTAACTTGATAATAGGCACAGAGTTACTGTGTCTGTCCAGTGAATAGAAAGTAACTCAGAATTGACGGGAAGGCTGGGCTTGCTTCCTGTGTTCTCTGGATCACAGCTGTGTGCTCCTGTGGAGATGGTTTAAGTTTATTAATTAACAGCCGTCCTCCTTTTTCCTCCTACATCCAGGGTGGCAGGTTTCTAAGAGCTTTTGAGAGATTTATTTTTATCCTTTGAACGAATAAAATACATTAATGAAACCATTGGAGACTTCAGGGACTGGGCTCTACCCACAGAAGCCAAGAGAAGGCAAGCGTGAGTGACCATTGATTATTAAGTGTCCTCTTAGCAAAGGAGCATCATCGGACTGGCCTGATGGGCATTTAAGTGTGCAGAAAGTCAGGGGAGGGCCACATATGCATTATGTATAAAGAGGCACCCCAGCTTTCTTACACAGAACAATTAATGAAATCACTTTGCGAACATGTATACTTCCCCCTCCCCCACTCAACTACCAGCTGGTCTAGTCCTTGAACATACAGCATCACGTTATGATGGCTCCAACAATTTGGGTCAGCACGATGTTTAAACTCTTAAGTGGAATCACTAATCTCCATTAATCTGACTGTAAAGATGAAACATAATGCTTAATACAACAGCATAAGAGTTGGTAATGCATGTTCCTCTGACAGGCTGCCTTAATACACACCAACTAACATCCAAAGGGCCGGGTCTTTGGGATTGCGTCTGACCATTCAAAATCTATTCCTGAACCTTCCTGGAAATCTCTTCATGGGCAGGGACAAGGACCCAAGGGGAGCATCCACCATGATGCTCACAAAGACGTTCCTTCCGTGGGACTTCTGGCCTCCACTCCTCAAGAGCCCCTCTTTCTAACCAGCTGCACAATAGTGACTAACTAGGTACTCAGTCTGGGGCTTGGCAGAGCTGTGACTTTGTCACTGGCACCCATGGCCATAGGTTGAGTGAACCAGTAGACATGGCAAACACTTCACACCGATGTGACACTCACCCCAAAGGGAGAGCACTTGGCTGATCCATGAGGGAAACATCATGGAGCCCTCTTCCTGGCTGGGGACACTTCAAGACTTTGGGAAGTCACTGAGTGGTTCCCTATCTTCACGAACCCAGCTACAGAATAAGTGCTGCTCATTTTCCTTATCTCACCTCATCCCTACTTCTTCCTCTGGGCCAGTGTTTCTCAAACCATGGTCCCTGGAACCACATGCAGGAGAGGAAAACCCCACTGAAGATGGGGTTATGATTCCACATTCCTGGGCCCCTCACCCTGACCTACTGACTCAGAATCTCTCAGGAGGAGATTCAGGAAAACCCACTTTCATAGGCTGTGGCAGTGAGCATTTAGCATAGAATGTTATAATCGCAATCTAAATTTTGTAAAGCTGTTGTAGGAACTCAGGTGAAAAATGGTCATACCTAGATAACCCAGCCCCAGCACAGTGGTTTTGGACTAGAAATTTCCATAGTGTGGTTCCCAAGAAAGTTCTTAAAGGAAAAGTTACATGTGCCAAGTGAAATACGGATGCAGACCCAGGTCAGAAGAGGTTGTGACATCTGTTTTTGGTAGCCACTGTGTTCATAATCTCCCTTTTGTCTTACCATGATGATAATAGCTAAAACACACTGAGTGCTTAGAGTGTGCAGTGCCTTCATAATACATATGAAGGGCTTCATAAGTATTAGTTTGCTGAATTCTCATAGGAGTTCTATGAATAGGACTTTAACTATTAGCCCTTGAGGGAGGAAATAAGAGCTAGCATTTAATCAGGCTATGGAGAATTGGTGGGAATATTTCAAACTCCTCACCTCACATATTAATTCAACTGCCACCAGGAAGTATCCTCATTGCCTTTTCATGTCTATAATCTCCACTGCTAACTTCCCAAAAATGAAAGAACAGTATTTGGACTACTGCTGGCCACTACTGACACCATAAATTATCAGACTGACTCTATATCGATCCCCAAATTGTAATTAATAATTGAAGACTCTCATTCTACCGCCAAAGAATGACTCCTTTCATAGAATTTCAAGAGGCTAGCTGCCCACTCTATGCACAGGTAAAGCTGCCTCTGCTCTGCATTTTCTGAAGAACCTAAGCTATGCCAGGAGCCAGAAAAAACAGGCTCAATCTATGAACACTGCAACCCATATTACCTGGTCTCTGCTCCTGCAGAATTCACACTTTATAGTGGCCATTGTCTTTAACTGCCCAGGACTTTTCCCCAACTCCAGGTGCCAGCCTACCCTTCTGATAATAGACTCTAGCCTCAGAAGATTTGGCATTGACTAATGATGGCTATATTGCCTTGGCCACAGTGGGAACAGCAGCCACAGTGACCAGTAATGAGACTGTGGCCCAAAGAAGCGTCCATCAGAATTCCTCCTAAAGGTTTTCATGGCAAGAAAGACTAGAAAGTTGTGACTCTGGGGCTCTGTATGGCCAATTTTTCTAACTCATGGAGAAATCTGTCTGCATTAAAGAGTGGAGGCAAGCCAGAATGAGAGGGTCAGAGGAAGAAGAGAAAAAACAGAGAGAAATTGGCTGCCATCTTTGGAGCATCTGTAGCCAACTCCAGCCCTGCCCTTCCAATAGTTAGGCTACAGAGACTAATAAACTTCCCCTTTGATATTTGAACTAGTTCAACATGAGTTTCTCACCACCCCAAAACTTCCAGCTCATTAGATACATCTCATCTCTCCACTTAGTTTGGTGACGCATGAACACAAGCATGAAAATAACTTGGATTTGTATTGGTGTTGGGTGTTTAATCATTCATTCAGGCATGTGGCCATTCCGTTATCTTTCTACCATGTGGCAAGCACTTTGTCAAGGCACTAAGGGCACAGGAGTAAACAAAGCAGTCACAGTCTTGGACCTCATGAAGCTTACAGTCCAAATAATTACACAATTAAATATTTGAAATACAGTTTCAACAAATGCTACAGAATATAGTGATGATAGGAATCCATGCTACTGGAGAATGGGAGTGAGAGGAGGGAAGTCTCCTCTTAGCATTTGGTATCTATCCTGAAGTCCAAAAGATGAGTGGGAGTCATCCATGCAATGATGGGATGAATGAGCCTCCCATGGAGGGAAGTGTCTGTGTAAAGGCTCTGGGTCTTAAAAAGCACAGAAGGAGCAGAAGAGGGTGGTGTGGCTGGAACGGAATGGGATGAAAATAACGCTGAAGGGGAAGATAGGGACAAGACTGTCATGGCCTGATGAGCTATGTACATGGTCTTGGGCAGCCAATAGACAGCCATAATTAAGAGAGGGATGCAAGTGGCTTTACATTTTAAGAGAATGGCTCTGGCTGTTGTGTCGGGTGGGGGTGGTACACAAATGAGAGGAGGGAATGGCGGGTGTGGCAGGAAGAAAAAGAAGGTAACTGTCTTCACTCAGGCAAGAGATGAGATGGCTTGGATTAGGCTGCTCACTGGAGGGAACAGACGAGTGTTACTTAAAAGATAGAAGATAATGTGTTATAGATTCACCACAGTGGGGTGGGAGGATGGTTCCAGTTTCCAGCATAAGTACCTGGGTAGTTTGTGATGCTGTGACTGACCTGAGAATGCTAGAGAAGGACTAGGTTTGGAGGGGTAGATCCTATGTTCAATATGGAAAGCTTCATTTTAAGATGCCTGGGAGACATCAAATGGAAACAGCAAGTAGATTACAATGCATTACTTCACCTGAAACAACAGATTGATGTGTCCTTTTTTCTACGCCTATTTTACAGGTGAGGAAAATGAGTACAATAATTTAATGGGACTACTAGGAGTAGCACTCAATTTCCCACATCCGAGTACAGGTGTTTTCAGTGAACCATGCTGAATCTTACTACATTTGACTGATTAAACAAAGCAGCCAAAAACACTGTATAACAGAAGACTTATAAGAGTCACAATGTCGATTCAAATTGTATCCTGTGAAATCAATGTTGCATTGTCTAGCATTTGGTATCAGTTTAATAACTTAACAAGACATACAGAATCCATCCTTATACTTCATACAACTGACATCAACTTTCCACTGAGAAAATATTCCAATTCTACCGCAGTTTAAGTTTCATCTGTGCTCAGCATTTGTATCAAACATTGAAACAATTATTGGTTAAAAACTGTCAAAATACATTTATTCTAATTTTGAAGAGGAAACTATTTCTCACATTGGTTGCTTTACCAACAATACCTATCAGCTATATATCCAGATGAAAGAGACAAGTGGAGTTTTGTTTAAAAAAAAAATCAATAGATTGGCTCTGATGGAAGTCATTAATGCAAACTGTTTAGCAAGAGAGGCTGATTTTTCACTCCTGGTTGGCATCCCATAAAGAAAAAACGTTGCACTGAGTTTCTAAACAAATCCATGATTAAGAATCATATCTGTCTTGTCTGTAGACTGTGCCCTGCTCCACTGATTCCAAAGAAAGGATGTGTTTGGTTTTGAGGGGAAGCAACCTGGCTGTGCAGAGGAGAGCCAGTCAGGGCTGGACCCAGATGTAGTGGGAACCACTAAATTCTTGAGAAGTGGTGTGAGATGATTAAAGTGATATTTGCAAAAATACTCAGCCTGATCCTACATTTGGTTTTCTCACACAGCCCTAGAGTCAAATTGCTAGCTGGAGGAAGAGTACCTTGGGGAGGGTGACACTTGTTATCCATCTTCATGGCATCCCTCCCCACCACAACCTCTAATTCGGTGGCTTGTGCACAGGAAAGGCTTGATAGAAACATGTGGGATGTGGGCAGTAAGGGCTGGAGGCTGAGAATGGTATTGTGGAAGACGCTGACTTCTTTGCCCTGATCCACCATTATAAAACATGGTAGGGTTTTTTCTAGCTCCATGAAGACAGATTTTATAGATTTCTTACCTCATGCAGGGGAGGTCGCCTTGATTTGTAAATGGAACTTGTCAACTGAAAATCCCAACTGGTACTTGTGTGGAGGAAACAGGTTTGAATTTCTGAGTTGGTCTCTGATAATGAGGCAGGGGTTTCCCACCACACAGAATCTATGAGATATTTTCCAGGACTCTCTGTGCTTAACCTGGCTTCTGTTAGCACAGTCTTGCCATGCTTGGGACTGAGCAGGCATTCAAGCCTGCACCAGTTCTGAAGAAATCAATGGGGTGTTCCCAGGCTCTACCCAGAGAAGTCACATCACACTGGTACAGAGGTACCATGAAAAGAGTTTGTGGACCAGGACTCAGGGCATCTGGTGTCCAGGGCTAACTCTGACACTGCCCCAGTATTTGACCTTAGACAAGCTGCTTCACCTATCTATGCCTCAGTTTCCTCATCTGGAAGGAGGGTGAGGACTGGCCTAGAAAATCTCCAAGGTCCGTTCCAGAAGTATAACAGTGCAGATCATTTATCAGTTAAAAAGCAATCTCCCCACTCACTTTCCAAGGGGTTCTACATTAAATGTCACAGAGAGAAGTTAGAAAAAGATGCCTCTCCAGAAATTAAAGTGCACTCTTAGATAGGTGGGGAGAAGTGGGGCTGCTTGCAGGAACCCCTGGGCCGTAGTCAACCATCTTCACCTGCATTTAACTCAAATCTGAAAGGATGTGAGGCAGGTACTGAGGAAGCAGCTAGTCACGGCTCACCAAGCCACGTGACTCCCTTGTGGGCCTTCTCAAGGTTAAGTTAAGGATTCTCCAGGTAGGGAATTCTCCTGAGAGTCTCTGTTTAAGTTTTTTAGAAGTTTCCCCTGTGGAAGCCATGCTCCGGGAAATGGACAGTCAGATGGGGAGCCCAGCTGATTATTTATGAAGTGACTTTGTTCTGTCCAGCCTCCATGTCCCCCTGAATTCCATCCCCACATGGACACTCCCCCAAGAACAGAAGTCTCCAAAGGAAAGGGGCTCCTTTTGTTTAAAAATAAAAAAAAAAGTCCTGTTCTCTGGGCCATTAATCATGGCTGTAAGAGCGTTTATTAATGCCCTGTCAATTGTTCAGAGTGAAGGCAGCCTGTTAGCTGTCCTCCCTCCCCGTTAGCTGTGTGCAAACACTGGTGATTAAGCACCAGATTTAACATCCTCATGAATATTTAAGAGCTTGTTTTTGAAAGTTTCCTGTCCTTTTACACTAATAGCCCCATTAAAACCTGTTTACAAGCCAGTCAAGAGAGTAACTGCATGCACTTAAAACATGAGAGTGCTCCCCCAAGAGGGGCACCAGGACCACGTGAGGATCAATACCCTGCTTAAAGTAAGACTGTCTGCCCACCCCCAGTGGAGCCCAGCCCCGCTGGAACCACCAGAATGAGCTGGAAAGGACCCAATTTGTTAATTAGGCTCATGATAGGGGTTGTAGGGGAGCAAACCCTCACTACTGGGCTCCCCACTGCCCCATGTGGGGCCCCATGTGGGTGACCCCAGCTCGGAGACATCATAGAAGTTGCCCAAATGATGTCAACAGCATACAGCCCGGGGCCAGCTCAGGGAAGAAAGTTTGTCTTTGTGCTTCTCACCTCCTGGTAATTGCCCCCCTTAGACCACCCCAACCCTGGACCTGGCTTCTGTGCCACAGCCCATCAAATGAGTCTCCTCAAGGAGTTAATAAGCGTTTAAGGAAAGGAAGAAAGGAAGTATAATGAGGCCTCTCTCACAAGATGTGAGAATTCCCAAAAGCTCGAAGGCTCCAAAGAAATGAGAGGTGAATTTGTGAGGGAGATATTGGAAATACAGTGGGGAGTCCTTTTCCTGCATGGAAGAGGCTGATTCCTCCATCAGCACCTGAGGCTGCTTTTCCGCAGCTGGGGAAGACAACAGAAGCATGGAAAACCACTGCTTTGAAATCAGTTGGACAGTGGCCTAATGTCTCTTTCTCAGTTACATGCAAAGGAATGCCCAGGCTGGTGCAACAAGGGTAGGGGGCTGTATTAGTGCATTCTCACACTGCTATAAAGAAATACCTGAGACTGAGTAAGAAAACAGGTTTCATTGGCTCACAGTTCTGCAGGCTGTACAGGTTGCATAGGTCGGGGAGGGAGGCCTCAGGAAACTTTCAATCATGGTGGAAGGCAAAGGGGAAGCAGGCACGGCTAACATGGCTGGAGCAGGAGGAAGAGAGAGAAGGGGGAGGTGCTACACACTTTTAAACAACCAGATCTCATGAGCACTCACTCACTATCACAAGAGTAGCTAGGGGGAAATTCACCCCCATGATCTAATCAACTCCCACAAGGCCCTTCTTCTAACACTGGGGATAACAATTCAACATGAGATTTGGGCAGAGACACAAATCCAAATCATATCAAGGGCCTTTCTGGTGGTCCCAATGTCACAGATGAAGGGGAGAGCCAGGTTGCCAGGTGCAATCTACTTCCTTTCCCAGCCTCAGCAAGCAGCATTCCCAGGATGGGCAGGTATGTGGAAGGACCTCCCTCCCTCCAGCAGGGAAGAGGGGGAGCGGGGAACTCTCAATCACTAGATCTCCTTCCCCATCCATGGCCTGTATCTGTTGAAAGAGACGAAGCACCACCACCTTTAGAGCAAAGAGGCATGCCCCAAACTTGACCATTTAAGTCTTACTGTATTTTGCAAAGTCCACTATATGAACCACTTCCTCTTCCACTAGTTACTGGGTCCCTCAAAATACCAGGACTGCCATACTTTTTACATGACATATTTCCTGGCCCAGAGATGAATTTTCCTTTCTCCTATAATGGAACGCATACATAGTGATATAGTATATACTTGCATGTAACAATAACGTTATTGTAGCAATACTCACTGATCTGGAACAGTAATCTAGTATCACCTCTCCAGAAATTCTACAAAAACCAGAAGTTATTGCAAAAGGCATCTGAGCATCAAAAATAAATACTGCAAGATCCATGCACTAAAATTTACATAGTTTTTCTCATCAGGCCTGTATTGCAACAAATTACTGACATTTTTAATATGACTCTAACAAGCCTGGTTCTCTAGTCAATTAGAAAGAAGATGGAGAAGCTAGAGACAGACTCGCTGACATTAAAAATAAAGTCAGACCTTCTGGAAAGTGAGAAAAAAAAAACTCTAAAAAGCAAGTCCAAAGGTCTCAACAGCACAGCAGTTTGAGGTTATTTATTCCAGGGACAAATAGATTTCCACACTTCAACATGCCCGAGTTGTTCATAAAATAGTAATAAGCCATAATGTCTCACATGTAATGAAGTAGGAAAAAATGCAACGCAATTCTTTTCAAAGTTCATCAATAACAGTTAAAACTTTCATAGTTTCGGAGCTTCCACTACAAAGAAAGTTTACCCCTAGAATTACTCATTTATCCTTTGCTCCTCTTTTCCACTATATTCATATTTCGTGTTTCCAGAAAAGAATATGCAGAAGAATCAAGACAAATTTATAAACTAGGAAGATAGTTTGCTACACCAAGAAGCTGGTTTCATTCCTTCAAAGCCAATGTTATGTTGGAGCTGACTCACACGAGCTCGAGAGAGACGAGTGTTCATGTATTAGTCCGTTTTCACACTGCTATAAAGAACTATTCAAGACTGGGTGATTTTTAAAGGAAAGAGGCTTAATTGACTCACAGTTCTGCATGGCTGGAGAGGCCTCAGGAAACTTACATTCACGGCAGAAGGCAAAGGAGAAGCAACGACCTTCCTCACCAGGCATCAGGAAAGCAAGAGAGAGAGAGCAGGGGAAACCGCGACTTATAAAACCATCAGATCTCGCGAGAATTCATTCACAATCCCGAGAACATCGTGGGAGAAACTGCTCCCATGATCCAGTCACCTCCCACCTGATCCCTCCCCCAACACGTGGGGATTATAATTCGGATTACAATTTGAGATGAGATTTGGTTTGGACACAGCCAAACCA
The DNA here is from genome assembly GCA_963573385.1 of Cacajao melanocephalus. Lineage (NCBI taxonomy): Eukaryota > Metazoa > Chordata > Mammalia > Primates > Pitheciidae > Cacajao > Cacajao melanocephalus. The sequence continues at coordinate 26,411 of CAUYLG010071916.1, forward strand.
TGTAAGTTCAATTTTCAAAAATTTCATAAGCAATTGTTAAACATTGCCCTTATTAGACATTAAATTATGTAAGCTTATAATCAAATAAGTTACGCTAAAAACAAAAGTAATAAACACACAAAACTCACCATTTCCTAATCATTTTAGCAGACATTGCTGGTGTCCGTGCCCTTGCAGTTACTTATGCCAATTGCATCTGTTTGGTGGAAATACCTCTGAATGTGCCCTCCCTCTGCTGCCCCGTTTCCACTACTCCACATTCAGTGGCAGCACTTTGATAGCTTGAAATTGGCCATATGCTACAAATAGGGCTTGCTTACCCACACCCCACCCCACCCCAGGTGATTGTTAAAGATTTGCCAGCACACAGCTGTTTGTAGTTTTTTCTCAACACCACCTCAGGTTGTTGAGACTTAAGGTGTGGATTCCTGAGTAAGCAGGGAAAAGTTGCTATGTGCAGAGAATTGAAAAGGGCAAGCAGAGGTAGGAGGTGAACAGGACTTGTTTTCATGACACTGTTGATCAAAACAGGATTAGCAAAGGAACTAGCCAAAAGCAGTTAGGACTAGGAATTATAATACATTTGCATGCTGTAAGACCCTCCCACCAGCACCATAACAGTTGATAAATGCCATGGCAACACCCAGAAGTTTCCTTACATGGTTTAAAAAGAGAGGAACCACCAGTTCTGGAAATTCCCCACACCTTTTCTAGAAAATCTGTGCATAACCCACCCCTTATTTAGCATATAATTAGGAGCAGCTATAAACAGAGCTAGCCAGCAATGTACAAGTGCTACTCTGCCTATGGGACAGCCCTGCTCTGTCTGTGGAATAGCCATTTTGCTATACACTATTGCTTTAAAATTCTGCTTTTTTTAAACTATTGGCTTACTCTTGAATTCCTTCCTGAGCAAAGCTAAGAACCCTCTTGAGCTGAGCCCCAATGTGCAGGTTCACCTGCATCAAAGGGACTGGTTTTCAGAAAGCCTGGGTGCCTATCCTGCTCTCCTTCCAGCTGTGTGACCTCAGGCAATTGGTTTTCTCTCTCTGGGCCTCCATTTTCTCATCTATAAAATGAGAGGATTAGACTAAACAGTCTGTAAGGCCCATTCTGGTTATAACACTATCTGATTCTATGACTCCTCTTTCACTTTCAAGTAAGACAGGCATGGTGGTCCTACATTCTGGCCCACAGCAGGCTGGAGGAAAGGAGTTCAGACATACAGCACTTCCTCTTCTTTTTCAAATACTTCCCAACCTGATGTAATAGCAACTGTGGTAAAGCAATCAAAAGGGATCCAAAACAGGCTGAATCAGAGAATAGAACATGAGATGCCCATTTATTTTCATTCTTTCTTCTGCCTGTAACTTGCCATTGGCACCAGTAAGCCGTTTCTGAAATTCATTCTCTAAATAACAAAGCCTCAAGAAATCTTTTTATTAGTGCTGAATATTATGATCCAGAGACTTAGAGGGTGATGCCCTAGAAAATAAAATGTTACAAGGCCTGGATTTGGGTCCTTGATGTCCTAATTCACTTTGACTCCTTATGTGAGCTTGAGCAAGTTACTTAATATCTCCAAGACCCAGTTTCCAGTTAAATGTGAATAATTTCTAGTAGGATGGACTAGCGCAGGCTTTCTGGAGAGCCATTGGGTGGCACTTATTCAAATTAAGTGTCTATTTTATGACCCAGCCACCATGGTTTTTAGTCTGCATCCCAGAGAAATTCCCACCTAGGCCCATCAGCAGTCACATTTCATCAGCCGTCACATTTCATCAGCGGTTCATGTTTGAAAATATTTGTGTGCAGAGTTGGAGGCCATCAAGGTTTCCACTAGGGGGTGAAGCTGAGTAAAACATGATTGACAAACACCTTGGAGTATTACGCAGCGTTTAAAGGCAATGGAGTAGATACCCAAAGCAACATGGATCACTCCTAAAACATAGAGCAGAATGAATAAAGTACAAACCAGAATGAGAGCTACGGAATATTACAATTTATGCAAATGAAACTGCATGCACGTTAAAATATTCACTTTACAAATACACATACAAATAAGAGAAACATTGGACATATTTAGAATGATCGCCTATATGGAGGAAAAAATATGAGTGAGTGATGGCAATAAAAGAAAATGGATGGATTATTTAATTATTAAAGCAAGAGAGGAGCCAAGCGCAAACAATAGATGCTAGTATTCCACACACTAAGTAGTAGGATTTGCTCAACCATCTAATCCTAAGTCCAATAAAAATTAATGAAAAGTGGCCAGGCATGGTGGCTCATGCCTGTAATCACAGCACTTTGGGAGGCTAAGGAGGGCAGATCACCTGAGATCAGGAGTTCAAGACCAGCCTAGCCAACATGGTGAAATTCCGTCTCTACTAAAAAAAAAAAAAAAATACAAATTTAGCCAGGCATGGTGGCACATGCCTGTAATCTTAGCTACTTGGAGGCTGAGGCAGGAGAATCACTTGAACTTGGGATGCAGAGTTGCAGCGAGCCCAGATCGTGCCACTGCACTCCAGCCTGGGTGACAGAATGAGACTCTGTCTCAAAAAAATAATAATAATAATAATGAAAAGTATAATTGTACCTTACCTACCCCTCACAGTTATGGTGAAGGACAAATGGATAATATATGTGAAAATTATCTGTACACCATAAAACATTATTCAGATGTTATTATCTTTAAGTTTACAGTACAGCTGGGAAACGGTCAAGAGAGACTGTAGAGAATATTTAAGAAATATGGCAAGATGCCTTGTCTTTCTGTCTTGATAAGTTTAACATGAAAGTTTAAATGTCCCTTAATCAGATATGCCTCTGTAAATTAGAAATCTTTAAATAAAAATTATGGCCATTCTCGATTTTTCTTCTAACTGAGTAACATATTTGTGGTGGACGCTGTCAGTCATTCTCCCTTCTTCCTAGGGGTACAGGACCGCACAGTTGTTTAGGTAGCAAGATATCTCTGTCCTCAGAGGATCAAATGTGATTGGTCCAAGACAGACTTGGTAACATCAATTCTAATGGCCAGTGATTGTTTTAGGTGGGAGCATGTAACCCAGTTCTGGTAAGAGATGTAAGGGGAAGTTTGCTTGGAGGAGCCTCCTGGAAGAATGGTTTTCTCCTGTTTAAAAAAAAAAAAAAAAAAAACAAAGGAAACAGAGGGCCGGGTGCAGTGGCTCACATCTGTAACCCTAGCACTTTGGGAGGCAGAGATGGGTGCATCACGAGGTCAAGAGATCCAGACCATCCTGGCCAACACAGTGAAACCCTGTGTCTACTAAAAACACAAAAACTGCTTGGGCGTGGTAGTGCACGCCTGTGGTTCCAGCGTGCCTGTGGCTGAGGCAGGAGAGTTACTTGAGCCCCCCGAGAGGTGGTGGTTGCAGTGAGTGGAAATCGTGCCACTGCACTCCAGCCTGATGACAGAGCGAGATTCTATCTCAAAAAAAAAAAAAAAAAAAAAAGGTAGACAGAGATAAGAATGAAGGCTTCCATTTCTTCCTACCTTAAACCTCAGTATGTAAGGATTTTCTGTTCAGAACTGAGGCAGCTACTTGTGATCATAAGGCAATAAGCTCAAGAATCAAAAGACAACAAACAAGCTAGGGTCACATAGAAAGAGCCTGGCTCCTGAATGACACCACTGAGCCCCAACACCAAAGCTAAAACAGCCAGACTCCGAGTTATGAAAGCTCATTAAATGTCTTTATTACTCTAGTCACTGTGTGTCAGATGTTAATTGCTGCCACACACATCTTAGCTGATATGACATGTAACTCATCATTTCCTTGAAAGATCTCTTTTCTTGTGTATATTCTGCAGGAAACATTATCCCCTGTTAGTTTGTGATTTTCCCAAATGTTGTATCTGAAAGACTGTCAAGGAGCAGAAAACTGTGGTTTAAAGCAGGTGGGACCTGTCCATATTTTGAGTGAGCCAAGGAAATTGGCACAGGTGAAATAATCCAGGCATCTGTTTAGGATGTCAAGGATTCTGAAAAGGTGCCATACATTTAATTTCACCTCTGAAGCCAGTGGTAGTGAGAAGTTTCTGGTAAGGAGTGGTCAAAACCAAATGTGTCCAAACCAAATGTGTCCAAATCAAAGCACACCTCCATTGAGTAGCAAGTCTCCAAGGTCCCATCCAAGCTCCGAATTCTAAAGTTATGTAATCCTTTGGATGAAATGCAAATTATCTTCAGGGTCATAATTTAGTGAATACAGGTGAAGGCAGAAGCCCCTGAGGGAAGTAACCATGCAGAGTAGAGAATCTAAGATCATCAAAGATTCTCTTCCAACTCCATTTTTGGAGAATAAAAGGTTATGGTCATTTTCTCAAAAAATTGAAAATAGAATTGCCATATGATCCAGTAATTCCACTTCAGAATATATGCTCAAAAGAATTAAAAGCAGGGTCTCCAAAAGATATTTGCATGCCTATATTTATAACAGTATTATTCACAATAGCCAAAAGAGGGAGGCAATCCAAATGCCCATCAGTGGATAAATGGATAAGCAAAAATTGGTATATACTTACGATAGAATACTACTCAGCCTTAAAAAGGAAGCAAGTTCTGACACATGGTACAACATGCATGAACCTTAAGGATATTGTGCTGAGTGAAGTAACCCATTGCTTCCATCCATATGAAGGATCTAGAGGAGTCAAACTCAGAGACAGAAAGTAGAATGGTGGTTGCCAGGGGCTAAGGGGAGACAGAAGTGGGAAGTTGTGGTTTAATAGATATAAAGTTTCAGTTTTGCAGGATGAAAAGAGTTCTGGGCCAGCGCACCGGCTCATGCCTATAATCACAGCACTTTGGGAGGTGGAGGCAGGTGGATTATCTGAGGTCAGGAGTTCAATACTAGCCTGGCCAATATGGCAAAATCCCATCTCTACTAAAAATACAAAAATTAGCCAGGCATGGTGGCATGTGCCTGTAGTCCCAGCTACTCAGGTGTCTGAGGCAGAAGGATCCATTAAACCCAGGAAGCAGAGGTTGCAGTGAGCCAAGATAGCACCATTGCACTCCAGCCTGGGTGACAGAGTGAGACTTCAAGGGTGCGGTGGCTCATGCCTGTAATCCCAGCATTTTGGGAGACCGAGGCAGGCAGATCACAAGGTCAGAAGATTGAGGCCATCCTGGCCAACATGGTGAAACCCCGTCTCTACTAAAAATACAAAAAAAAAAAAAAAAAAAATTAGCTGGGCGTGGTGGCACACACCTGTAGTCCCAACTACTCTGGAGGCTGAGGCAGGAGAATTGCATGAACCCAGAAGGCAGAGATTGCAGAGATCACGCCACTGCACTACAGCCTGAGTGACAGTGCAAGACTCTGTCTCACTAAAAAGAAAAAGAGAGAGAGAAAAAAAAAAGAAAAAGGAAGAAAGAAGAAAGAAAGAAAGAAAGAAAGAAAGAAAGAAAGAAAGAAAGAAAGAAAGAAAGAAAGAAAGAAAAATAAAG
>CAUYLG010071918.1:0-10874 GCA_963573385.1 Cacajao melanocephalus
TCTGTTCCATTGGTCTATATCTCTGTTTTGGTACTAGTGCCATGCTGTTTTGATTACTGTAGCCTTACAGTATAGTTTGAGGTTGGGTAGCATGATGCCTCCAGCTGTTCTTTTTGCTTAGGATTGTCTTGGCTGCTCTAATGATTTCTTAGTAGCTAGCCTTACTGCAACAACAGTGCCTTTACTGTCCTTATTGTCCTTAATATGTTAGCTTCTTGCAATAGGTGCTCAGTCTCCACCAGTGTTTTCCAAGTGTTCCTATAATTATGTGGGCACCCACAAAGGTTGAGCAGTTGGGTAAGTCCACCTCACATGCGTGTTGCCAATTCTGAGATTTCCTCTACAGATACTCCTTCCTGACTCATCATTTGGTCTCTTGGATCCTGTTTACAATGCCAATTGTAATGAGAAAAACTTGCAATCATATTTTGAAAACTATCCTCTAAACTGGGAGGGAGCCAAGACACCAAAAAGGAGATAGCAGTGCAGTGGAATGGAACTGAGTACAGGATCTGAGCTCTGGCCTTACTGTGTGAATGCCTGAAAAATACCCATCTCTTTAAAATGGGATGTTCTTATTTGTAAAAGAAAAAGTTTGGTTAAAAAATCCACAGTAATAGATTTATAAGAGAAAACCAGGGTTAAACATACAGAAAAAGATGGGCAGCCATACTATTTATCTATAGGAACTGATTTGAAACAGATTTAGGCTTATTTCTTAAAATCTAACCCTCTGCCATTTCTTAAAGTATTAAATGATTTGTGAAAACCTATTCCTCCCCTTCAACCTTACTTATATGACATCTAAAACCTAGGTTGACCTTGGAGATTGTCTGTTGGAGCTGATCCAATTCAGTGGCGTGCCAAATTTAATTTATGATTTCTGTTAGAGATTCTACCTAAAATGAAATTGGGAACCTAATTCTAAATGTTTAGGTCTATCAAACATATTTTTTTCTTAAAAGGAAGCATTGATAAAATCATTTTATCTTTCTAGATTTTAAAATATACAGTTGAATACATAAGGCATACACTACCTGTTTTTTTTTTAAGTTACTAGACGTTTGATTTGTTTGAACAAAATGACAGGTAGTAATCTATCATAGTCTCTTCATTTATAAAAAGATTAATTATCAGATGTTATCCAGTGACTTAAATCTGTCAGGTGAACATCTTTCATTTGGTCTCAGGTGAAGCTGTAAATGTTCATTCATGAGTTTTTTCTTTTTTAAAACACATGTATAGCTGTTTAATTGAATTACAGAAGCTGAGAACTGAAAGAAATCTTATGAATGACTTAATTGCAACCCCTCATTGTAGGATATGCCTCATTCTACAATGAATTAAGTATGCCATTCATTTGTATAATTTCTACACACATCAGGTTTGGAAGACCTGAAGCTTGAACTGATATTTTCACTTCTGGTAGATCACTTTTCGTTCACATCATCTGACGCATAGAAGATACTGTAACAATATCTACTGGCTAAATGAATGGATCATTGTGGCAAAATACTTCCACATCATAGGCTATTTTTATATGGTAATGGATGTAAAAGTAAGATAACCAAATTGAGAATAAGGAGGTTTCAGTTTGAGCTGAAGACTAGCGACTTTTGAAATCATTTCAACTCTATGGGTCTTCATTTCTTTATCTATAAGATGAAGTACCATAGGAATTTTAGAATAGGTTTTTTCTGTTTCTATGGAAAATGACTTTGGCAGTTTGATAGGAATAGTGTTGAATCCAAAAATTTTGGGGACAGTATGGCCATTTTAATGGTATTGATTCTTCCAGTTCATGAGCATGGAATGTTTTTTCGTTTATTTGTGTTGTCTCTGATTTCTTTCAGCAGTGTTTTGTAGTTCTTCTTGTAGATATCTTTCACTTCATTGGTTAAATATATTCTTAGGTATTTCAGTTTTTGTGTGTGACTACTGTACATGGGATTGTGTTCTTGATTTGACTTTCAGCTTGAATGTTATTGATGTATAGAAATGAGACTGATTTTTATACACTATTTTGTATCCTGAAACTTTACTAAAGGTATTTATCAGTTCTAGGAGCTGTTTGGTGGAGTATTTAGGGCTTTCTAGGTATAGAATTATATCATCAGTGAAAAGAGATAGGTTGACTTCTTCCTTTCCTATTTGGATTCATTTTATTTCTTTCACTCGCCTAATTGCGCTGGCTAGAACTTCCAATACTATATTGAATAGAAGTGGTGAGAGAGGGCATGTTTGTCATGTTCCACTTATCAAGGGGAATGGTTCCAGCTTTTGCCTGTTCAGTATGATGTTAGCTATGGTTTGTCCCAGATGACTCCTATTATTTTGAGGTATGTTCCTTTGATGCCTAGTCTGTTGTGGGTTATTATCATCAAGGGATTTTGGATTTTATTGTACACTTTTTCTGCATCTGTTGAGATAATCATATGGCTTTTTCTTTTAATTCCGTTTATGTGGTAAATTACATTTATTGATTGCATATGTTGAACCAGATGTACATCCCAGGAATAAAGCCTACTTTATCAGGGTGTATTAACCTTTTGATGTGCTACTGGATTTGGTTTGCTAGTATTTTGTTGGGGAATTTTGCATCTATGTTCATCAGGAATATTAGCCTGAAGTTTTCTTATTTCATTGTGTCTCTGCAAGATTTTGGTATCGGGCTGATGCTAGCTTTATAGAATGAGTTAGAGAGGAGCCCCTCCTCCTCATTTTTTTGGAATAGTTTCAGTAGAATTGATAGCAGTTCTTTATATATCTGGTAGAATTTGTCTGGAACTCCATCTGGTCTAGGATGTTAACAAAGCTGGAGGCATCACACTACCTGACTTCAACCTATACTGTAAGGCTACAGTAAGCAAAACATTGTAGTAGTGGTACAAAAAAAGACACCTAGACCAATGGAACAGAATGAAAAAAAAAAAAACAAAAGAAAAACAGAAATAGAGCTTAACACCTACAACCATCTGCACAAAGCCAACAAAAATAAACAATGGGGATAGGACTTCCTATTCAATTAGTGTTGCTGGGATAGTTGGTTAGCCATATACAGGAAAATGAAACTAGACCACTACTTTTTACTATATAAAAAAATTGACTCATTGTGTACCAGGCTGGGTTAGAATTAAAAAAGAAAAAAAATTAACTCAAGATGGGTAGAATATTTAAATATAAGACCTCAAACTATAAAAAGCCTAGAAGAAAACCTAGGAAATGCCCTTCTCTATATCAGTCTCGGCAAATAATTTTTGGCTAAGCCCCCAAAAGCAATTGCAATGAAACCAAAAATTGACAAGTGGAACCTAATGAAAGTAAATAGCTTTTGCACCGCAAAATAAAATATTGACAGAGTAAACAGACAACCTACTGAATGGAAAAAAAATTGCAAACTATGCCTCTTACAAAGGCCTGATATTTGGAATCTATAGAAACTTAAACAAACCAACAATCAAAAACAGCCCTGTTGAAAAAATGGGCAAAGGATATGAACACAAGTCTCAAAAGAAGACACACAATGCCAATAAGCATATGAAAAAATGTTTAACATCACTAATCACTAGAAAATGAAAATCAAAACCACAGTGAGATACCATGTCACACAGGTCAGGATGGCTATCATTAAATAGTCAAAGAAAAACAGATACTGGTAAGCCTACAGAGGAAAGGAAATACTTATACACTGTTAGTGGTAAATTAGTTCAGCCATTGTGGAAAGCAGTCTGGAGATTTCTTAGAGAACTCAGAAGTGAACTACCATTCAATCCAGCAATCCCTTTCCTGGGTATACACAAAAAAGAAAATACATCATTCTGCCAGAGAGGCACATGTATGCGTATGTTCATTGCAGCACCATTCACAGTAGCAAAGACATAGAATCAACCTAGGTGCCCATCACCAGTGGATAGGATAAAGAAAATGTGGCCCATACACACCATGGAATAGTATGTAGCTATAAGAAAGAATGAAATATCATCTTTTGCAGCAACATGAATGCATCTGAAGGCCAATATCCTAAGCAAATTAATACAAAAACAGAAAACCAAATATGGCATGTTCTCACTCTTAAGTTAGAGCTAAACATTGGGTACTCATGGACATAAAGATGGGACCAATAGACACTCTGGACTACTTGAAGGGCGAGGGAGATGGGTTGAAAATCTACCTATTGGGTACTGTTCTCAGTACTCGGGTGTTGGGATCAGTCATATCCTAAACCTCAGAATCATGCAATATGACCAGGTAACAAACTTGCACATGTACCCCCCATTTCTAAAATAAAAGTTGAAATTATTAAAAAATAAAATAAATTGAAGTAGTTGTCCTTACCTTTACCAAGATTCCTTTATTTTAAAAATGTATATTGTTGAAAGTTAAAGACTATGAATGCATTTTTATTTAGTATGTTAATTTGCAAGTAGAATTAATGGTAGGTGTGAGCTTGTAGTCTGATTATTGGGCTCACATCCTACCTTCACATTTTTAGCAAGTAACATTGAAATTTATCTAAGGCATGAAACAAGTGCTCTCAATATTTGAGAAAATATTTGCATGTAAAATGTTGACTAGGACCATTTAATATAAAGTTATGTCTCTAATAATTCAAAATATATTATTAATGAGTTTTAAAATTTGGGACTAGTGAAGTCAGGACTGAGCATATCAAGGCATCAGACACTTACTGTCAGTCTATCTCATACTTCTAACTCCACCTCTGGCTTTGAGTGACATCAGGGTCAGACTCTTACTGACATTTGTGGAGGATAGAAAATGGCTTCATTAGAATCTTAAAAGGAAACCAGAGTGAAATAAGAGACAAAGGGGCTCCTAAAAGAAAAGAATTACCACAAAAATTGAAAGAGTCTGTCACAATGGGAAGAGAGCATTGATGCAGGGTACAAATGTGAGGTTGCTCTTAAATGTACACAGCTCAGACTTCTGTGGTCACTTATGACCTTGGAAAAGAGATAGTTATGTGCCAAAGTTAAAAGCAGTTTATTATTATGAGCCCAAACATTTCTGCTGTCAGATTCCTTCTTCCTTCTCATGGAAGTGATGAAAATGTGGAAATCATTTGTCTACCAGTCAGAGAAAGGTGAGGACTGAAGGTCAAGTTTGGGTTAACACCAATGTGTTGGTTACCAGAATAAAGTTTCAGGTGGTGTTTATGACAGGAACTTGGAGGCAGGTAGGATGTCATCCCAAGCACCAGAATTTGAGAAGATAGACGCTCCAAAGGATGTCAAAGGCCATTGACACCATGTGGGTTCTGTGCCAAGCAGAATGAGCCAAGAGTAATGTAAAGTGCCAGAGCATAAGGATAACAGAGACACAGCAAGCTGTGGAAATTCTATATGAGATAGTCCCCATCCACTTTGGAATATCTAAGAGACATCAGAAAGTATGGAAGCCTTGCCATTTGGTAGGTGAGGACTATTAATCTAGTGGCATTGGCAAGAAGGATTGAAGTAGTCATATTTAAGATCCACAAGCAGGTTGTAAATAGAGAGTCATTTGAGTTAAACTATATTTTATAAACTGATTTTTAAAAATATGAATTTGGTTGATAAGATCATCATTTATACAGAAAAAAACCTATTGTTAACCAAAATTGGAAGAACAATTTCTTTTATATTACGGATATAATTAACTGTTTTACTGTTTGTAGCTTTGGTCTATATTTCAAAATCTGAGGTCCTAAGTTAACCAAAGGGTCTGACATCAGGGGCTCCTTGGGGCTATTGATCACCCACATGCAATATTTTAGCCTTATATCTCTAATACATCTTTATTTTTCAGGAAGAGTAAGATAGGAATAATCAGGATATTGTAAATCCTGATTACACAGAACCTTTAGTCATGTATCATGTGATCTCCAATTATCATGTTCTAATCTGCCCTTCAAAAGAAGCAGCAGATAAGGATTATTCCACCTGACCATAACTCCAAGACACCTTTGTGGTATCTTTATTACATTTATTCCTGCTCTCCGTCTTGATTTTCTTTGCTTAGTTTGGCAAGCTTCTTCCGCTCTTTGGCTATCTTGCTGCCATCTCCCTTTGAACAGATCAAGGGTTTAACACTGACACTGCATACATGCTATGGACAAGTTTGCTTTGTGTTCCTGTCTTGGTATTTAACCATTTAATAGCAGGGCCTCTTCAGGGCTACATATGCTCCTTTTAAAGAGTTTAATTTACTGACATACATTTCAAAGTTCTGAAAAATGCTATTGTGCTCATTTGATTTTTTTCTTTTTAGGGTTCTTCCCTTCTTTTGTATTTAGAGGAAAGATAAATTGAAAGAAGATAGAGGGAAGGGGAAAAAACCATTTCTTTTTAAATCTCTATTTAAGAATTTAAGAAGAAACGTCAAAGAAACTAATTCTACATTTTAATAAAAACGAACAGATTCAGCTCATGGTAAAAAATGATTTGTAAAAATACATTTCAGTTTTAACTTCAAAGTGGAAGTTAAAGGGGTTACTAAATGGTTCCAGCTTTTTTTGTAGCTAGATTTGACAAATATTTATTGAGGGATTACTCTGGCCTTCAGATGCAATAAGTAAATAAAATCACAGAACACCTCTGAAGGTTATTATTTAATCTCACTTTTAAGATGAAGAAACTAAGGTAAAATTTAGTATGGCTAGTAAGTGGCAGAATCAGGATAATTAGAGTTCAGGCTTATGCATTACTCTTCCGTTGTGCCCAAAACCGATACTTCTCTGTTTTGTGTTGCTGCAACATGCTACTGTACAGCAAATAATTTATGGACAGAAATGTATTAGCTTAGGGTTCTGGTGGCTAGGAAGTCCAAGATCTTCTGGCAAGGGAATTATTGCTGCATCATCAATGACAGAAGCACAAAGAGAGGGCACATGAGAGAAAAAGCTGCCAAAATTATCCTTTTGTAAGGAAACCATTCCTGTGATAACTTACTATAGTGATAATGACATTAATCCATTCATTTGAGTAAAGCTCTCATGGTCTAATCACCACTAGTCGTTAGGCCTTACCTCCCAACAATGTTGCAATGAGGATTAAGCTTCCAGCATACAAGTTTTGGGGATGTACTCAAACCTTAGCTTCTCCAATTATGATCTACACATAAATCATCAGGGGGTCTTGTTAAACTGTAGAGTTTTAAAAAAAATTGATTTTTAATTTTTGTGGATACATACTAGGTGTATATATTTATGGGGTACATGAGATATTTTGATACAGTCATGCAATGCATAATAATCACATAAGGGCAAGAACTGATAAATTCAGTAAAGTTTCAGAATATAAAATTAATGTACACAAATCAGTAGACTTGCTATATACCAACAGTGACCAAGCTGAGAATCAAATCAAGAATTCAACCCATTTTACAATAGCTGCAAAAAAATAAAAATACTTAGGAATATTTCTTTCAGCAGCATTTTGTAGTTTCCTTGTAGACATCTTTCACCTAACCAAGGAGGTTTTCCTTGTAGACATCTTTCACTTAACCAAGGAGGTGAACGATGTCTACAAGGAAAACTACAAAACACTGCTGAAAGAAATCATAGATGGCACAAACAAATGGAAACACATCCTATGCTCATGAATGGGTAGAATCAACATTGTGAAAATGAACATACTCGCAAAAGCAATCTACGAATTAATGCAGTTGCCGTCAAAATACCACCATCATTTTTCACAGAACTAGAAAAATAATTCTAAAATTTATATGGAACCAAAAAAGAGCCTGAATAGCCAAAGCTTGACTAAGCAAAAAGAACAAATCTGAAAACATTACATTACCTAACTTTATACTATAAGGCTAGAGTCACCAAAACAGCATGGTGCTGGTATAAAAATAGGTACATAGGCCAATGAAGCAGAATAGAGAACCCAGATATAAAACCACATACTTATAAAGCCACCGTATTTAACAAATGGTGCTGGGATAATTGTCAAGCCATATGCAGAAGAATGGAAACTGGATCCTCATCTCTTAACCTTATATAAAAATCAACTCAAGATGAATCAAAGACTTAAATCTAAGACCTGAAACCATAAAACTTATAGAAGATAACATCAGAAAACCCCTTCTAGACATTGGCTTAGGCAAAGACTTTATGACTAGGAACCAAAAAGCAAATGCAACAAAAACAAAGATAGATGGGACATAATCAAACTAAACTAAAAAGCTTCTGCACAGCAGAGGAAATAGCAAAGAAAATAGGCAACCCACAGAATGGGAGAAAATCTTCAAAAACTATGCATCCAACAAAGAATCTATATCCAGAATCTGCAAGGAACTCAAATAAGCAAAAAAAAAAAAAACAAAACAAAAAACAACAAACAAACAAACAAAAAAACCCCAATCTCATCAAAAAGTGGGCTAAGGACATGAATAGACAGTTCTTAAAGAAAACATGCAAATGGCCAACAAAGATAAAAAAAATACTCAACATCACTAATTATCAAAGAAATGCAAGTCAAAACCACAATGTGATACCACCTCACTCCTGCAAGAATGTCCATAATCAAAAAATAATAGATGTTGGCATGGATGTGGTAAAAAGAGAACACTTTGACACTGCTGGTGGGAGTGTAAACTAGTACCATCACTAGTAGTTTCCTTTTCACTGTGAAGATTCCTTAAAGAACCAAATGTAGATCTACCATTTGATCCAGCAATCCCACTCCTGAGTATCTACCCAGAGGAAAAGAAGTCAGTATACAAAAAAAGATATGTGCACACACATGTTGATAGCAGCACAATTTGCAATTGCAAAAATATGGAACCAGCTCAAATGCTCATCAATCAATGAGTGGATAAAGAAAATGTGATACACACACACACACACACACACACACACACCCCAGGGAATACTACTCAGCCATGAAAAGGAATAAAATAATGGCATTTGCAACAACCTAGATGGAATTGGAGACCATTGCTCTAAGTGAAGTAACTCAGGAATGGAAAACCAAATATCTTATGTTCTCACTCATAAGTGGGGGCTAAGCTATGAGGATGCAAAGAATAATACAATGGACTTTGGGGACTTGGGTGAAGGGCAGGAGGGGATTAGGAATAAAAGACTATATATTGGGTACAGTTGCTCTTCACCTACTCAGGTGATGGGTGCACCAAAGCGCTAAAGGACTTATCCATGTGACCAAACACCACCTGTTCCCCCAAAACCCATTGAAATAAAATAGAAAAGTAAAAATCACATTAGGGCAAATAGGGTATCCATTACTTCAAGTATTTATCATTTCTTTGTGTTACAAACATCCCATTTATATACTCCTGTAGTTATTTAAAAATGTATAACAAGTGTTTGTTGACTGTAATCACCCGGTTGTGCTATCAAATACTAGATCTTACTCATTCTATCTAGCTAGACTTTTGTACCCATTAACCATACCAAGGTCCCTCTCTGCCCTGCACTATTCTTAGCAGCCTCTGGTAATCATCATTCTGCTAATACCTCCGTGAATTTGTTTTAATTTTTACCTCCCACAAATGAGTGAGAACATATGAAGTCTATCTTTCTATGCCTGACTTATTTCACTTAACATAATGTCCTCCAGTTTCATGCATGTTGCATGTGACAGAATCTCCTACTTTTTAATGATTGAATATACCACATTTTTTTCCCATTCATTTGCTGATGGACATTTAAGTTGCTTCCAAATCTTGGCTATTGTGAATAAACATGGCAGTGCAATAAACACATGGCAGTGCTTATTATAAAATAAAAGCACATCTCTATGATTTACTGATTTTTATTTCTTTTGAGCATATACCTAGCAGTGGGATTGCTGGATCATATGGCAGTTATAGTTTTAGTTTTCTAAGGGACTTCCATATTGTTCTCCGTAGTGGTTGTACTAATTTACATTCTCATCAACAGTGTATGAGGGTTCTTTTTTTCTTTACATTCTCACAAGCATTCGTTATTGCCTGTCTTTTAGATATAATCCATTTTATTAACTGGGATAAGATAATAATATCTCCTTTGATTTGTATTTCTCTGATGATTGGTGATGTTGGGCACCTTTCCATATACCTGTTTGCCATTTGTATGTCTTTTTTGAGAAATGTCTATTTAAATCTTTCGCCCATTTTAAAATTCGATGATTAGACTTTTTTCCTATTGAGTTGTTCAAGCTCCTTATATATTCTGGTTATTAATTCCTTGTCAGATATATAGTTTGCAAATATTTTTTCCTATTCTGTGGGTTGTTTCTTCATTCTGTTGATTGTTTCCTTTGCTGTGCAGCAGCTCTTTAACTTGATGTGTTCCCATTTGCCC
This sequence comes from Cacajao melanocephalus, assembly GCA_963573385.1. Lineage (NCBI taxonomy): Eukaryota > Metazoa > Chordata > Mammalia > Primates > Pitheciidae > Cacajao > Cacajao melanocephalus. The sequence continues at coordinate 10,307 of CAUYLG010071918.1, forward strand.
ATTTTTACTTGGGTTGCCTATGCTTTTGGAGTATTACTCAATAAATCTTTGCCCAGTCCAATGTCCTGGAGAGTTTCCCTAATGTTTTCTTCTATAATTTTGTAGTTCGAGGTATAATATTTGTCTTTAATCCATTTTGATTTTAATACTGTCTTTCCTTTTCTCATCTGATATAATGTTAAAACCAGGTACTGTGATTTATTGTTCTCATGAAGGTGCTTTCTTGTATGTATACTTGTTCAATTTGGTGTTCCTGCCAGGGCTGGTGGGAGAGAATTATTAACTGGAGGACTCTTCTTGGCTATCTTCCACTCTCACTCTAAACTGTGAGTTTTAATACATCAGGTCTGGGATACAGTCTGAGATTCTGCTTGCCTAAGAGCCTCCTAAGGAAAGCTGATGCAACTGATTCACAAACCACACTGTGAGTGACAAGACCTTAAACTGTTCTCACTTGGAGGAAGAAATAAAAATGAACTTCGATAATAACAAGCTTAAGAAGAACAATTAATACACCTACCAGTTTGCCTTTTTTTTTTTTTTTTTTTTTTTTTTTTTTTTTTTTTTT
>CAUYLG010071920.1:0-149838 GCA_963573385.1 Cacajao melanocephalus
CTTATCTTGCAACTCCACACAAGCCTGGCAACCCTGCCTTCATTTTAAAAAAAAAAAAAAAAAAAAAAAAAAAAAAAAAAAAAAAAAAAAAAAAAGAGCTATCTTCTAGCAGTTGAGAAAATCTAACATGTGTGGTCCCCATTCAGTTCCACAAGGGACAAAAAAAGTCTCTCTTCTTCTAAACCTTGCTGGTCAGTCTCTATGGCAGAGTCAAGGCTAAGTCAGCTCCCACATACGGCGACCTCAGCTAGAGAAGTGAAGTGGAAAGGACACTAGAAATTCAGAGGGTGTCTTTAGCCCTTGTGCAGCAGCATCGCCTGTAATTAAAGCTGGCTGAACTATTAAAATCATCTGAGTAATTAAACTCAATGGTGTTTGGCAATGGTTTGTTCTGGAAGTTCCTTGAGGAAGAGCGGATTAACGGGATGGAGAGTGCTGAATGGTATTTTGTGCAAATGGAATCTGTCATCTGGTCCTGAAGCCTGCTGGGGCTTACGGTCACCCCCTCCTCATTCTGTTTGTTATTTCCCCCAATTCAGGTTTGCCGATTAAACATGGTGGCCAGGTTGTTAGAGGCATGGAGCTGGATGCTCTGGTGGTGGTGGTAGGGGTGGGAGGTGTTTAACCACATGCATTCCCCCTCTCCCTTAAGTGCAGTAGGTGGACAGAAATGGATTTAATGTATCCAGGCATTCATTTCACAAGTATTTACCTAATGCCTGTCATATGCCAGGGCTTGTGGATACTGAATGGACATAACAAAGTGTCTTGTGTTCTGCTTGGAAGATTCAGACAGTAAGCAAATATATAATATTATATATATTGGCCAGGTGTGGTGGCTCATGCCTGTAATCCCAGCACTTTGAGAGGCCGAGGCAGGCAAATCATGAGGTCAGGAGTTCGAGACCAGCCTGACTAACATGGGGAAACCCTGTCTCTACTAAAAGTACAAAAATTAGTCACACCTGTAATGCCAGCTACTCAGGAGGCTGAGAGGCAGGAGAATCACTTGAATCCGGGAGGCAGAGGTTGCAGTGAGCTGACATCACACCACTGCACTCCAGCCTGGGCGACAGAGCGAGACTCCATCTGAAAAAAAAAAAAATAGATGTTGTAGATTAGAATCTGTAATATCCTGGAAAGTGATATGTGGCCTGAGGAACAACATAATTAGAGGGATGGGGAATGCCAACGGGACAGGGGATGGTGGCTCTCATAGGGCATGTCCTCCGACAAGTTGCCTGAGGAGTGAACCATGAGAATATTGAGAGGCATGGAGAACAGCAAGTGCAAAGGCCCTGAGGCAGGTGATAACATTTGCATTGGGAAGCAGCAGTTGACATCTTTGAAGAACAATAGCACAGGAGGTCAGAGCTGGAAGACCTTCAGTGGAGCCCTTTCCCTGCCAGGTAAAGACTGAAGCCAGAGAGGGAAGAGCGGATCGTCCCAGCGCAACCTCCCACAGCAGCAGGTAGACCAGTTTTTCAGGACTCCCAGCTCCCATCCCTGTGCTTCACAGAGGCTTTGAGGGATGTAGGAGCAGCAAGAAATGTGACAAGCAATGTGATTGAACACTACAGTCCTCCACTCGATAGCAGTGTAGCTTAAGTGACTTTAGCTCCTTGAGCCTCAGCTTCCTCATCTGTAAAATGGGAGCAATGAGGGCATACACCACCAGGCGTGCTGTGAAGGTGTGGTGAGGTCTCCTGGGCTCAGCTTGTGGCGTGGGGTGGCTGTGCAGGGAACATTAATTACGGGCCAGGGTTCCTTGGTCCTGAAACTGGACACAGTATACGCCAGCCCACTCCCTCCCCCACCCCGGATGTGACTCCATCCCTCTCCTCCTGGCCGTCACCTAACTGAACCGATTTTACGCTTGTTTGGACTTGTGTAGGAGGGTCTGGTTTTCCCTTGGAGACAAAAATTTTGGCGAGTGGGAACTTAAAGGTTGTGCTCTGGTTTCCTCATCTGCAAAATGGAGCCATGATAGCTCTTAACCCTGGCTCCCTGGGCAAAAATATTTGTTGTTTTTTTGTCTCATTTTATAGAGACAAGGTCTCACTCTGTCACCTAGGTTAGAGCGCAGTGGCGTGATCATGGCTCACTGCAGCCTCGACCTCCTGGGCTCAAGTGATCCTCCCACCTCAGCCTCCCAAGTAGTGGGGACTACTGGTGTGCACCACCACACCCAGCTAATTTTTTTTTTCTTTTTATAGAGATGGGATTCTCACTTTGTTGCCCAGGCTGTCCTCAAACTCCTGGCCTCAAGTAATCCTACCGCTTTGGCTTCCTAAAGTATTGATTATAGGCGTGAACCACTTCACCTGACCTGGCTTTTTTTTTTTGTTTTTTTGGGACAGAGTCTTGCTCTGTCTCAGCTCACTGCAGCCACCTCCTCCCAGGTTCAAGTGATTCTCCTGCCTCAGCCTGCCGAGTAGCTGGGACTACAGGTGCATGCCACCACGTCCAGCTAATTTTTTATATTTTAGTAGAGAAGTGGTTTCACCATGTTGGCCAGGACAGTCTCAATCTCCTGACCTCGTGATCCACCCGCCTCCACCTCCTAAAGTGCTGGGATTACAGGCGTGAGCCACCATGCCCGGCCACCGGCCCAGCATATGTTATAAGGACCTAGCATGACAGTATACATAAGAAGTTAAAAGTGCTCTGTGTAAGGTGGTGTTACTAATAAAACATGGATTTGGAGGCAGATGGAAAGGGGATTCCTTTCCCTGACTCGGGCAAGTGCTTTATCCTTCTAGACCTCAGCATTTTCATATTAAAATGGAATACCCAATACCACATTGAGTTGTTACAAGAATTCAATAAACAGAAATCGAAAACATTGGGCACAATGTCTAGCCCGCAAGAGTCACTCAGCAGTACTGCTTTCTCCTCTTCATTCATTTCCACTCTTCTACCAAAAGAAACTCTGAAGGTCATTCCTGATTGTTTGTATTTGATTCCATTTTACAGATGAGACCAAAGGCCTTAGACTCTAACTCAGCCAGGAAATGGAAGAGCCGGGATTTGAACCCGAGTGGTTTGTGTCAGTCTAGAGAACATCCCTTTTGCCCTCGCTAATCTTAAAGCTCACCCTGGATTCTTAATGCTTCGATTTGACTGATCCCTGAGCTGATGGAGAAAGGCCAGATTCTTGGCGGCTTGTCCTTCTCTGCCTTTGGTGTAAGCGGGGGGTCAGTGTAGCCCTGGAGAAATCCATCCCCAGTTGGCCCTGGGCTCTGCACTCCTGCCCGTCTCAGCCCAGAAACCCCTGCTGGCGCTCACGTCAGATCCTCCTCGCAGTCGTATTCTCAGAGCTTCTTTGGTGTCTTGCACATCTAATTTCTTGTCCCATGTGGCCTTGGCTAATTAGCCTTTGATTATTCACAAACAGAGAGGCAGCAATGGGGAATCGCATCCTCTGCTTTAATCACCCACACGAAACATAGGCAAGGCTGTAGGTTTCTGCAAGGAACGGGGCTAGGATTTGGAGATTAGCGGTGAAAGCGCTAAAGAAATCACCCTCGAAGCCCCAGCCCCCTCTCTGCAATCTTTACATGGAAAAACAAACGCGGAGCCCGCCTCCTGTGGGGACCCCAACACCCCCAGGCCTTGCTAAACATGGTTTAGTTTAGGTTTATTTTGTTTTGTTTTCTTCCCTTGGGCTTCTCCCTATCCACCTCCATGTTACTGCAGCTTTCCAAGAAGTGACTTCTGTTGTCACTAGGCCATAAGACAGTTGGCATCCTTTTAGGTCCCACATAAAATAGGACATTTCAAAACCAGGAGTTCCACTCTGTGATTTTGGCACAGGGGGAAAAAAAATAAAAAAGGTGTCTTTTCTTTCTTCCTAACTCTGTGAATGTGAGGAACGGTTTTGAGGAAGATGAAACACCTCCGGATTTACAGTCTGTGTGATGATCAGTGCAAGCATGAGGGGGTTCATTCATTGACTAGATAATCTCAGCTCATTCAGAGCAAAAGCCAGAGGCCTTACAGTGGTCTAGATTTGAACTTGTTGACATTTGGGGCCAAATCATTCTTAGTTGTGGAGGGTCGTCCTGTGCATTACAGGATATTAATATTAAGCGACATCTCTGAACTTGACCCGCTAGTTACTGGTGGCATTCCCCTTCCCCAAGTGTGACAACAAAAATGTCTCCAGATATAGGAAGATATCCAACTGGGTAAAGTTGTCCCAGTTAAGAACCGCGGCTCTTGGGCCGGCCATCACCACGTGTTTAAGTCTGTACTCACGCCTGTACACTCACTGATGCCTGTAATCCCAGCACTTTGGGAGGCGGAGGCGGGTGGATCACCTGAGGTTGAGAGTTCAAGACTGGCTTGGCCAATGGCCAACATGGTGAAACCCCATCTCTACTAAAAGTACAAAAATTAGCCAGGCATGGTGGTTGCACACCTGTAATCCCAGCTACTTTGGAGACTGAGGCAGGAGAATCGCTTGAACCTGGGAGACAGAGGTTGCAGTGAGCCGAGATTGCGCCACTGCACTCCAGCCTGGGTGACAGAGTGAGACTCCGTCTCAAAAAAAGAGAGAGAGAGAGAGAGAGATAACCAGTACTCTGTAAGGTTTTCTGTGATCTGATCTATCCCCCATTTTTTCTCTGACCTAAGCTTCTGTTTTTCATCTTTTTAATTCCTCCACTCTGGTGGCCTTCCTGGTTTCCACCAGCGATGTGAGGCTTGCTGCCACCTCAGGGTCTTTGCACAGCAGTTCTCTGTCCATGAAATGCTTTTTCCCAGTTAGCCATGCAGCCTGCTAAGTTACACACTGAGAGTCTTTGCTTACACCTCACTTGTTCAGTCTAAAGCCTGCCTTGACCACCTTATTAAGAAATGCAGCCATTGCAGCATCCTGACCATTTACTTCTCTCTTCTACCCTATTCTGTGCATTATTTATTTTATCCATCAACTTTCCATCTCCCTGGGCTGGAATAAAATTCTGTGAAGGCAAAGGTTTTGTCGGCATTCTTCATAGATGTCTCTCATGTCTTTGGATGTTACTTCATTTATGGAATCTTCATCTCGTACCTGTATACCTATGCCACACACTATCTGGACACCAGGAATAAGGGTGCTTGTTCCTGCCCCAGAGGACCCTAAAACTGTCTTCTCTCTTTCTCTCTTTCTTTCTTTTGATGGAGTCTCGCCTGTCACCTGGGCTGGAGTGCAGTGGTGCGAACTCGGCTCACTGCAACTTCCGCCTCCCAGGTGGCGCCTGCCACCACGCCCAGATAATTTTTTAAAATATTTTTAGTAGAGACGAGGTTTTATCATGTTGGCCAGGCTGGTCTCGACCTCCTGACCTTGTGATCCGCCTGTCTTGGCCTCCCAAAGTGCTGGGATTACAGGCGTGAACCACCCTGGCCGGCCCTAGAACTGTCATTTTCAGATCCTACTTGCCCAGAGCTGGAGGATAAGTTTTGTTCCTAATGCTAAGAGAAAGAGACCTTTGCAGATTCGTAGGTGGGGGAAAGATAAGACAAGGGCATCACCTGGGGCAGCAGGGTGCAGGGCTGAGTTTGGAGAGGAAGGCATTTTGTCTCCCAGGCCAGCCTTGAGGGTGGCTGCTGCGACCCTCCTAGGCGCTGTCCCCTGGAAACCCTTACGACCCAGACTCTCACTGGCCCCATAGGTATTCAGGCCGCCCCAAGCGCTGAATAAACATCTCCCTGCCATCTTCCCTTACACAGCAGCTCTTGCCTGTGGCATGAGCATGGCGGAAAGATGATAAAAATAGTGTTTAGTTACCCGCACTCTGCTTATTTTGTACTTTCGAGCAGTAACACATCCTCTGACGCTGTCGGGCTGGCCAGCAAAGCCCATCATTTCTCCCTCACATGGAGCAGCCTAGAAATAGCCTGGGAGATGCCCAGTCCTCAGTCAGGCATTGCCACCTGTACGTGGTACCTGGAAGTTGGCCTCGGTCCTGGCCACTGGCTCCTCCAGAAACCTCCTTTTCCCTTCTCCACCCTGCTTTGTAAGAAATCCCTAAGCATAGGGGCAGGACCAAATTTCGAGTATGTGTTGGGCAGGGGACCCCTGCAGAGGAGCAGCTGCTTAGCCTTGTAGCTGCTCCTGCATTCTCAGCACGGTTACCAAGGGCATTCCGAATGCCACAGGCACACCTCATTTTACCAGGTGAGAACAGTGAGGTACAGAGTGGTTAAGCAACTTGTTCAAGATTGCACAGCCGTGGAGCAGTAGGTGGAGCCTGGATCTGGACCCATTCTTCTCTGACCCTAGAACTTATACTCGGAGCATAATCCTCTCCCATCCTCTGCTCTGCATTGTTTAGATGCATTTCTCCAAGATACGTCCAGCGTTTCTTGCCTGTAGCTGCTCCGCAAAGACCTTTCTGAAGAGTAAACAGTGGGCACTAGTGGTGATTTTTTTTTTTTTTTTAAAGAAAACTCTCTTTTTTTTTTTTCAGGGAACAGAGATATAAATTTAAATACCACTATCGGGGCATGTGCAGGAAAAGTCAGAAAAAAGGTCCTCAGATGAGATGAGAAGGGTAGAAGAGGTGTTGAAGCTTGAGGAGTGAGGAGGGGCACTTCAGACACTTGGCGAATGACTGGACTGAGGAAAAGGTAGAAAGATTACTGGTCAGCCCTACACACCCTCTTGAAGTTAGTAGTGACTAGTGGTGACTTTTAAGAGGAAGATTCTGGCCAGGTGCTGTGGCTCATGCGTGTAATCTCAGCACTTTGGGAGGCCAAAGTGGGAGGATCATTTGAGCTCAGGAGTTCAAGACCAGCCTGGGCAACATGGTGAGACCCCATCTCTACCAAAAATGCAAACAAATTAACTGAGCATGGTGGTGCGTACCTATAATCCCAGCTACTCAGGAGGCTGAGACAGGAGAATCACTGGAAGCCGGGAGGTGGAGGTTGCCGGGAGCCAGGATTGTGCCACTGCACTACGGAAGGAGACTGTTTAAAAAAAAAAAAAAAAAAAAAAAGGGAGAAAATCTTTATGTTAAAAACTACCCAAGCCTCTGGTTTGGGAGTAAATACATAGCTTTACACCTCCAAAGTGTCACATTATTTAATTGGTACAACTATCCTTGGGGAACTACAGTGGCTACGCTAAGTGGAAGTTCCATTAGCAGGATGCTCCCAGGTCAGCAGAATGAAAGATTAAATACCAGTTGTTGGGTATTAAATGGAGGTTCCGGGTGTGTTTGATGGAGGTAAAACTCAGCGATGCCAGGATACCCTGTCCTGCAGTCACCTCCCTTCCCCTCCCAACCCTCCAGGACCCCTAGGCATCGGCAAGGGTAGCAGACGGTCAACTTCCCAATCTCCTAGCACAGAGTTCCGGTAAAAGTCTGCTTCGAAATGCCTGCTCTGTGGGTTAGCTGAAGTAGGACCTCCACTCTCCTTTGCTTGAAGCTGCAGATGGGAGTTTTGGCATTGGAATGTTGCCATGCCTGCAGGGAGCTCAACTCAGCTGACAATTCCCTTGCATAGAGCTGCCCAGCAAGTGCCAGAGTCTTGGTTCCTAAGGCTCCAACACAGTGACCCTGCCTACCGTGGCCCCCTTGGTGTTCAGGGCTGAGATGAATTGGATGAATGTCTCATCCCTGACAGCGGGACTGGGGAAAGTGCGGAGAGACGTGCGAAGTGGCCTCTCTATTCCCACATGCCCCACTTTGTGCAGGCAAGTGTTTCTGAAAGATCGTGTGTGGGCCAGCAGGGATGATGTCCGCACAAATGTGCTTTTTCTCGTTTACTTCAACTTCAACGTCAGGGATTTCTCTGCTCCATCTCCCATTGCTATTGTGGTGGCGTCGTCTCTTACCAAAGTGATGTTAAACTTCTCCTTTGTCGCCAGTCTGTTCAGGTGACCCTCAGTAAATAAACACTTGACTATACCAGGGCTGCACAGGCACCCAGACCAGCCAACCTCTCTGAATTTCAGGGGTCATTTGGAAGAGCCCTGCAGCAGATCATTTTGGATACAGAGATCAGCTCAGCAAAGATACAGACGGTACTAATATGTGAGAAATGGAACACAAGAGATAATGAGAAAAAAAATAGGGATGGGAGAGTCTTTTTTGTGAAATAAGGAATTTCATCTGTGACACAGATCCAAATAACAATTGTATTTCCCTCTTTGCATTGCCTGCTAGGAAACTCAAAGACTATTCATATCTCACATGTCTCACAAGCTCAGAGACAGAGGTCATATCTGTCATAAAACCTATGGTGTTTTCTTTAAAATGCTTATAATGTTTCTGGTGGCAAATTAAATTTCCCATCATGTATATATAATATATGTAATACTTAGAACCTGTCTCAAAAATATATATATATGCAAATGGGTTAGTGGGTACCACCATGCCCTGCTAGCTGGCTAATATTTATGGGTTTTTTGTAGATATGGTGTTTTGCCATGTTGCCCAGGCTGGCCTTGAACTCCTGGGGTCAAGTGATCCACAGGTCTCAGCCTCCCTAAGTGCTGGGATTACAGATGTCAGCTACCACGTCCAGCCATGCTACCATATTCTTTTCTCTTGATTCCCTTCCTTACCACACCTTGTTCCCACACTGTTTTATCCATTTAATTTCTGGTCCATGGAACAGTGTCTGTTTAAGCCTCTGTCTTACATGGTCTCTTTTTAACACTGGAAAGCAGGAATAAATAGCTATTGCGATAGAATATAATTTCCAGCTCTTTTTGTATATGTCTTTCAATTAAGCAGCTTTCATTCCTGTACCCCTTCTCGGCACATTTTAAGTGTGAGGTCCTCAGCAGCATATTTGACCTTCAAAGCTTTAGGAAAACACAGCTCAAGGGGCTCACAGGATTTCTGGCCTTAGAATGGACAGAGGGTGGGAAAATTAAGGTGGGTTTATTCTACTCCAACCCAATCCAAACCCCTCTATTGGTTCTGGGCTGGACACACAGGATCTGTTGTTCATTTTTTTTTTTTTTTTTTGAACTGGAGACTTGCTCTGTTGCCCAGGTTGGAGAGCAGTGGCACGATTTCAGCTCACCGCAACCTCCGTCTCCTAGGTTCCAGTGATTCTCCTGCCTCAGCGTCTCAAGTAGCTGGGATTACAGGCATGCGCCACAACACCCGGCTTGTTTTTGTATTTTTAGTAGAGATGGAGTTTCACCATGTTGGTCAGGCTGGTCTTGAACCGTTGACCTCATAATCCGACCACCTCGGCCTCCCAAAGTGCTGGAATTATAGGTGTGAGCTGCTGCACCCAGCCCTGTTGTTTGTTCTTTACTGTGCCACTACCAGGTGGGTAACTGTGGGTGGGTCCCCTGGGCCTCAGTTTCCACATTTGTGTAATGGGAAATAACATCAGCCTGCCGACCTCATGTGTCGCATATCTTACAAATGCTGCTCATCGAATGAAAGTTCTTTTGAAATGAGAAAATTAGGCCAAGCACAATGGCTCACACCTGTATCCTCAGAACTTTGGGAGGCCAAAGCAGGAGGATCGCATGTCTTACATATGCTGCTCATTGAATGAAAGAGATAATAACATGAAAAAAATTTACCATTTACTGTGTTGCCAGGGCTGGTCGTGAAGTTCACTGGACAAAAACTCATAAATAATTAACCTGGACAAAAAACTCATAAATAATTAACCAGTTAGCTGGCATGGCGGTGCCTGTTAAACCTTATATAAACCCAGTTGCTACCCCCAAAAAAAAAAAAGGTTAATTAGGGTGGTGGTATGCACCTGTAGTCCTAGCGACTCAGAAGGCTAAGGTTGGAGGATCCCTTGAGCCTGGGAGGTTGAGGATGCAGTGAGCTATGATTGCGCCATTGCACTCCAGCCTGGGTGACAGAGACCCTCTTTCAAAAATAAATAAATGAATAAAATAAGATACTTGTCAGGTGGCCTGAGAATGACCAGGATTGGTGGCAGAGCCAGGGTGTTGATCCACCCCAGGACATTGTAACCGCCTCTACCTGATCACCCACATTAATAGGATCGTTCACCAAGTCACTTTGTCATGTTTCAGACAGGCTCTGAAATCGGATGAGCTGGCTGTGAATCTCAGCTCTGCCCTTCACTAGCTGTGGGCCTTGGACGTTGCCCTTAGTTTCTCCATCTGGATAATGGAGATAATTATGTTAGAAGTGATTATTCCACATCTAAAACAGAGAAAGTCCATGCCATTTGCAGACATTTACAAGTGCATGCCCTATGGTAGGCTTTGGCACCTTCTTGGGTCGATTCGACAGTTTGGGGAGCTAAGAGTACAGTAGGCGATTCAGAACACAGGATCTGCTGGTACTTCCATGGGGTTGAAGGCCCCTGCCTGCAGGGCGTCTCCTTACACTTTGTTCTTGGCTCCGAGAGTCATGGCGGCCTCCAGAAATAGCTTCATCCGTGCCAGGTCCCAGGACTGAGGTTGGTGGTTCTTGGAAATAGAATTTAACCATAATGAAAAATGAGAGGGACCTTTCGCTGCCTTTTGTGCTTTAGACTTTTAAAATTGAAGTCAGTCCAGATAGACATCTTTAGTTTTACTTAGAAAGTTGTTAAAAATTACGGAAAGTTTGACAGTAACCCTGACATTACTTGTATGAAATTTTCAAGATGTGGCTTTCAGCCTCTAAATTGGATGAGCTCCTTTGCTAAACTCTGGATTCTTCTTCCTCTTTTTTGTTTCAACTGGGGAGAAAGTAGCTAAGTTCAGAATCTACTTTAATTGCCAGGATGGTTCGATATTCTCAGTAAGACAGCTAAGATGCAGAAAGAACAAGAAAGAGATGGAAAAAATGAAATCTATTATAACATTTTATTTTTTGGATGAGATAGATATCCTTAAAATGGAAAATCACTGGGATTTCATTTGCTTTAAGCCAAATTTTTGTTCTCTACAGAAAGTCATGGTCTTCCTCCCTTTGTGCTTCTTAGAGAGAGGTTGCCCCAGAGACTGGGTGTGTGACGTCATGAAACAGCTGTTACATTGACTCCTGTGTCACTCTGGGTTTCGGGTTTTGTTTTTGTTAGCATGTTTGGGTTTGCTTTGTTTTCATTTTGGTTTTGCAAACTTTTGTTTGCGGCCAGTGAAATTTTCATAGATGTAGAACTGAAACTTTTATTTTTGATATTCTGAATAGAAATCATTTGCATTCTCAACTGTCACTCTGATGATGTTGGGTCTTGGATTTAGAATTCAATCAGAACTTTTAAAATTCCCATACCTAGGGAATCCAGAGAGCTATCAGCCTAACATTGGGAAAACACATCAGCCAAACTGATTTCTGGAAATGACATAGATTTATGAAATCAGGGAGTCGAGACACACTTAACGCTGGGGAACCAAAGCCCCTGAGTTGAGAGTTACTTGTCACATGTCTCGGGGTAGAGCATAAACATGGCAGAAGACAATTGAGGGATTTTATGTGGAAATTCCAGAGGAAGGAAAGAGGGAGGCAACAGACGGGGAAAGGGGAAAATAGCTAGCACAAATGGTGATGATATAGGGAAGCAGTCTAGAGCAGGCGGTAGCAAACTGCCATTCACAGGCCAAATCTGGCCCTCTGTCTGTTTTTAGAAATAAAGTTTTATTGGAACACAGCATACTCATTCATTTACATATGGCCTATGACTGGTTTAATTCTGCAATGGCAGAGTTGAGTGGCTGAGGTAGAGATTGTATGGCTTACAAGGCCTAAAATCTTTATTAGCTGGTCCTTTACAGAAAAAGATGTGTTTGACTCCAGGTATATATCATCATGGATGAAAACTCTTACAATGGTATGGAATCCCAGCTCCATCTCTTATCAGCTGGGTTGCCTTAGACAAGTGACTTTACGTCTCTGAGGCTCAGTTATTATTTTATCTATTAACTGTATTCTTGGGTTTTTTGTTTGTTTGTTTGTTTTTTGAGATGGAATTTTGCACTGTCACCTGGGCTGGAGTGCAATGGTATAATCTTGGCTCATTGCAACCTCTGCCTCCTGGGTTCAAGCGATTCTTCTGCCTCAGCCTCCTGAGTAGCTGAGATTACAGGCACCCGCCACCATGCCGGCTAATTTTTTTGTATTTTTAGTAGAGACGGGGGTTTCACTATTTTGGCCAGACTGGTCTTGAACTCCTGACCTCATGATCCGCCCAACTTGGCCTCCCAAAGTGCTGGGATTACAGGTGTGAGCCACTGCGCCTGGCCTCTTGGGGTTAACCAATCACTCCAACACCTAGTGAGGTAAAACAGTAAGTAATTTTTATTTGCTACTGTTCAGGAGTCTTTGGGTGAGCTGGATGATTTTTCTGGTACCAGTGGCGATTCTCTTGATCTTAGTTGGGCTCTTTTGTCTGGAGACTGGCTGCCTCTAAGCTGATCTAGGATTATCTCGACTGAGTGGAAAGTCATTTGGACTTTCTTCCATGTGCTCTCTAAAACTCCAGTAGAGAGAACAAATGGCAGTGACAGTGTTCCAAGACAGAGAACCCAAACTTAGCGGGGTTACCTCTGCTGCCGCCTTCTGGGCAAAGCAAGTCGCATGACCTGCCCATATTCAAGGTGTGGACAAGTCACCTCAACCTCTTGTTGGGAGAAGCAGCAAGGCACATTGCCAAGGGTGTGCATACAGCAGGCCATTGCTTGGGGCCATCGGTGCAGTCAGTCTACAGTCATCATAGTAAGACAAGCCCCAAGAGGAACAAAAGAATCACACACAATTCCTGACGTGTAGGAAGTACATAAGAAATCCCAGCTGCTGTTACTCTTGCCATAAGTGAAACTGTATACCTAGGTTATACACCAAGAGTTCTTCTGGCACTTGTTGTATCTTGCAGCCTCTCTGCTTTGGCACTGCACTATTTTTATATTGGAGAAGGGAGGAATAACCGTTATAGGCTCCCACTGGAAGAATGATGTCTAGGTGGGGCCCGGTGGCTCGCACCTCTAATCCCAGCAGTTTAGGAGGCCCAAGCAGGAGGATGGCTTGAGCCCAGGAATTTGAGACCAGCCTGGGCAACATAGTGAGACCTCATCTCTACTAAAAATAAATAAATAGGCCGGGCACAGTGGCTCACCCCTGTAATCCTCCCAGCACTTTGAGAGGCCGAGGCACGTGGATCATGAGGTCAGATGATCTAGACCATCCTGGCCAAAATGGTGAAACCCCATCTCTACTAAAATACAAACAATTAGCTGGGTCTGGTGGCATGTGCCTATAGTCCCAGCTACTTGGGAGGCTGAGGCAGGAGAATTGCTTGAACCCGAGAGGTAGAGGTTTGCTGTGAGCCTACGTCACATCACTGCACTCCAGTCTGGCAACAGAGCAAGACTCTATCTCAAAAAAATAAATAAAATAAAATAAATAATCCAGGTGTGGTGGTGTGTGCCTGTAGTCTCCGCTACTTGGGAGGCTGAGGTGGGAAGATCACTTGAGCCTGGGAGTGAGGCTGCAGTGAGCTACAGTCACACTGCTGCACTCCAGCCTGGGCAACAGAGCCAGATCCTGCCTCAAAAAAAAAAAAAAAAAAAAAAAGGACAGGGGGAGAAGAAGAGTTATGCCTAATAGAGATCCTGGCACATATTCAACTCTCACTTGGTATTCATCTTTTTTCCTAAGGGATTGGTAAATGTTCAGCTCCTGGTATTATTATTTCTGCTGGTATTATTATTAAATGGCCAGCCTCCACCCCTTCTTTAGATGCCCAGCATCTGTCTATCTGTCTGTCTGTCTGTTGCCTCTCCTGCTCCTCATTTGACTCCTCTCTCGGGGACATTCAGCACAGATTTGTTGTCTTCCTCTCCAGGAGCCCTGTGCAGTAGGTCCTTAATGCAAAGTGACGTCTGAACGGAGTCCAGGGCCCTGGGAGGGCTCCCCAGCGGCAAGCTGTTGGCTGCAGAAGCCTCCAGCAGAGTCCTCAGAATGGCTAAATTGCTGCCTGACAGTGCAGATCAGGAAAGGTCACTGTGTGAAGTGGCTGCCTGATTGGGGTGGGGAGATTTGGCCACACACAGTACCGGCTGCAAGGATTCGACAAACTGTCTCATTGTGCAGAGTTACCTTCTGCGAGCCCAGGGTCTTTTCTGAGACTGATGAAGTGGCCACAGCCCCTGGTGATGGGAGGGTTGTGTTCTGGAGGGATCCATCTGCCTTCTGAGCATTTGCCCACTTGAGGATACTGCACTGAGCATTTACTGAGCAGCCTCGGATTGGGTTGAATCTCAAACTGGGTTTGTAAAGGGGGGTGGTGTCTGAGTGGGTGATGGAGCAGCTACATAATGAAAAACTAGATCCAAGCCAGGCCTGTGTTGGAATCACAGTTCTGCCAATCTCTAGCTGGCTGCAGCATTTCTGTGTATGCTTGTTCAGGATGTCACTGCAGGAGGGAGTTAAGTAGGAGCCCAAATTTACCTGCACTCTGGACATCAAGGCATACAAGAGACTCAGGGCTGCAATTGCCCAGGGTAAGGGGAACCTTTTTTTTAATCATTGTCATGAAGCTGCAGGATGAGGGGATGGTTGTGGCCTTGGCTGGGAGGTGGTTGGTGGCTTTGACCTCCTCAAACACCTGAACAGAGTTCAGGGTTTGAACTCTGAACTTCAGTTTCCTCATCTATAAAATGGGAATCCACACAGTACCAGTCTCATAAGTTCGCTTAAAACAGAAGACATGGGGAAATGCTTAGAGCAGTGTAAGGACACAGTAAAGGATGGCTATACTTTGTGGTGAAGGTGGCAGATCACCTGGGTTCAGGTCCCCCTCTTCCATTGGTTGCTACAAGACCTTAGTATGCGGATGGGGATGATGATGGGGACAAGGATGATGATGATGATGATGATGATGATGATACCTACCCATGAGGACTGTTCTGATAATTAAAGAAGCTAATGTATATAATGTGACTAAGTGTGGCTAGCTAATGAATATTAGCTACGCCAGTTTTACATATAATTTTACTGCTGCGTTGATCAAGGATCCACGTGGGTAACAAGTTGACCTGGGCTAAGAATTCGCCATGAGTAAGTATCCGTGGATAGTTGAAGGTGAATGGTTTGGGATGACAAGGAGAATAGCCTGTATATTGGTGAGCCAACAGACATCTCCATGGTTTGACCAAAACGCTGAAGACGTTCTTGGATGCATTAATATCTCAGATTTCTATCTGCCATCCTCTTCCCTAAAGATTTATTCCGTACTTCCCTCCCCTACTTCCCACCCACTCCTCCCACCTCTTGCCCAGTCTGTTTACCCCTTCAAGTAACCCCTTCAAGTAAGTGTGGTGAAGAAGGGTCTTGATTTATGAGCCTACATGAGCCTGGTTCAAATTCTAGTCCTACCAATTACTAGTGCCGGGACCTTGGGCAAATGTCCTGGCCTTTTTGAGCCTAAGTATCTTCAGAGTAATAATAGATCCCCTATGACACGTCTATTGTCAGGGTCAGAGAAGATGGTGAAATTAATGATTAGCAGAGAGACACATGGGCCCAGACCCACATTGTGTTAGCTGCTGTTTATGTTGGTACTAGCATAACATACACACTCTCTGTGTGTGTATCACGCACACAGAAACACGTGCCGGGTTTGGAGCTAGACCCTTGGGGGTTATAAACTTGAATAAGTCCTGCTCCTCAGAAGGACACATTTTTAGGGGGCTCTACTCATGTTAAGCAATTCAGGTGGGAAGTTCTGTAGTGGAGATGGCAGCAGGGTTCTGTAGTAGAGGAGGAGGAGGAAGTCTGGTGAGGGTAACACGGGCAGGGTTCATTTAAATGCAAGCCTGGGTGAGGGATGAAGGGCTTGGCATTCCTGGCTGAGGCATCAGCAGAAAGCAAGGCGCCCAGGATTTAGGGTGAAATTCACAGCTAGGCCTAAATGCTGATTCTTGGTCTGGGCACATGCGCAGTGCCCATTGTCCCTCAGTTTCTCGTTCTGAGACAGTCGTGGGGCAGGAAGGATCAGAGCTCCAGATCAGGTGGGAAATGCCAGAGTCATTAACTATGGTACCGGATCTCTCCAGATTGATGCCAGAGATCCCCCGAGAGCAGCTCGAGAAGCACCTAGCACAAGTTCCCTGGGCTTCTGGGATGCTTTAAATTACACGCTTTGCCCTGGTATGCCTGACTCATTTGAATTCTGATTTAAACTCATTTGCTGATGTGAGACCATCACTACCATGGGGTCCTGGGCAATTATAGTTACCCCAGCTTGCAGCCAGAGACAGATAAGTAAATTCCCATCATTGTGCTTTTCCTTAGCCCCTCTCCGACAACTCCCCAGAGAGAAGAGGCCGGAGCAGCACTCAGGCAATGCATGCTGTTCTCAGCCTGGACTTGGCCAGGGTTGCATCTACGTTTGTTTCCACCCCTGCCTTTTCTCCTTGCATATGTGAGCAGTGGGTGAGTGGGCTCCTGTACCATCCATAAGTCAGATCTGACGTGCTCTCCTTCCTGCTTAAGCCCCCCGTGGCTTCCCCATGTACTTAGAATGAGATACGGACTTCTCTCTGTGGACCCAGGTTCAGCCCCATCTTGCCTGTGCTGCATGAGTATATTCTCCACACCATAGCCCCACCTTCCTATTCCTGCTGCCAGACGGGTCCTACCTCATTGCTGCCTCGAGAGCTTTGCTTTTTTAATTTTTAATTTTTTATGGACAGAGTCTCACTCTGTCACCTAGGCTGGAGTATAGTGGTGCAATCATAGCTCACTGCAGCCTTGTACTCCTGGGCTCAAGCAATCCCCCTGCCTCAGCCTCTCAAGGCGGGAACTACAGGTGTACAACACCATGCCCAGCTGTGAGAGCCTTGCTTTTACCATTCCTGCTGCCTGGTACCTCTTGCTGAGGATGTTCTGGGAGAAGCTCCATCTTACCTTTGAGTCACTCAAATGCTACCTCTTCAGAGAGGTCCTTCCTGACCCCATCTGAAATGCCATCCGCTGCCTCTCTCCTGTCTTGTCTTTCTTTAAAGTACTCATCCCCAAGTCATTAGCATATTAGACAACTATTAGTTCTCTATTATCTCTCCCACTGTAGAATGTAAGTTCCATGAGGGCAGGAGCTGAATCTGTTTTGTTCACTACTCAGCACCTAGGACAATGTATGTTACCTAGAAGGTGCTCCAATGTTAGTGGGATGGAAAAATAAATGAGAAATCGAAGTAATACAAAAAACAGTAGCTGTTCGTTAGAAAGTGCTTGCTGTGTACCAGTTGCTGTGCCGAATACTTCACCTGCATTTCTTACCATTTGATCTTCGCAACAGGACTGTCGAGGGATGAAAGTGCTATTTCTTCCCATTTAATAGATGAAGAAACTGAGGCTTAGAGATGTCAGAAGTAACTTGCCCAAGGTCACGCGGCTATTAAGGGATAATGCTGAGATTTATTTCAGAACTCAACCTCTGCCCTATGTGGAGCTGGAACTTTGAGGACCAGGAGACCTCCCCTCTGTGTTCATTCTCTGACTAGGGGCGGGTACAGTGGTAGTGTGGATAACAGTATCACAGCTGGGTCCTTAGGAAGAAGGTGAAGGTGGTGAGACTGTGTCTGAGAGTCATAGTTCATGGTTGTGAAATGGAAATATCAATGAAGAAATACTGTTGACAGACGTCACCATCACACTCGCCCCTATGTGATAATGGTGATGGGGCCGGATGTCCCAAGACAAGGGAAGTATCCTAAGACAGAAGATGGGGTTCTGCGGTTCCCCTGTTGCTCTTGATTAAGGAAATGAGTTGCAGCTGCTCTGGAAGTCCCAAGGAGCAAAGCCGTTTGAGCGCTTTATACATTTTCAAACTGGATCTTTTGTTGTTGTCATTTCAAAGGCAAAATCTGAAAATTCCACTTAGTTGTTATTGCTGAGGGGGAAGAACGCTGCTGTGGGATTTCAAAGACTCTGGGATGTCAAGTGAGACTCTCACTGTCATGGCAGGTGAGCAGTGCGGGTGCCTGTGTCTGTGTATACGTGTGTCTGTGTGTGTACATGTGTGTACATGTGTGTGTGTCTGTGGGCACATGCGTGTGTGCATGCACACAAAGACCTAGATTTTGCTGTGTTTGGTATCTTTCTTTACATTCCGTGCCCTTCCTCTGAGATGTACAGAGGTGGCCAGCCAGCTTCCCTTTGTGTCTTTCTGAGTGACTATGCCTGCCTCCGGCCTTCAGAGTTTAAGCTCCTGACAGATATTAAAGAACCATTCACTTATTACAGCTAAACAGAAAAGCATATGGAAAAAGCAAACCGTATTAACATCTGCTGCCTGGGCTCCATCTGCTCCCATTGGCTTGGCTTTGCCTCCAGACGTGCCAGCCTGTCTGTTTTCTAGGGCCAGCTCCTTCTTCCTTCGAAGCGAGGACAAGATGTGCCCCTTCATTTCCATCCACTCATGCTGGACGACTGGGAATTTCTTAGGAATCCTGGAAATGTGGGGCTCTGCATGCAGTGTGTGAAGTTTGGAGGTGATGAGCCCTAGACTTTATACTCTGAACAGGCTGCTTATGAGCCGTGTGACTTGGGGCGAGTGACTGTTCACGCCTGTGCGTCAGTTTCATTGTCTGTGAAATGGGGTTAGCAATAGTAGCTATATCTAAGGATCCTTGCAAGGATGACATAATGTAATGCATGTTAAGCCCTTGCAACAGGGGCATATAGTATCTAGTAAATATTCTTGTTTTTACTAAAAATATTCATATATACACCCCATCCTGTGTTATAATTATTTTTCACAATTATATACTTTGTCCCTAAAATAGCTGACTGGACTTCATATGCAACCCCTGGTAGGTTCTCATTTTCACATTTATTCCATGAAAGACCCAGCTCGTCCTCCCCCATACCCCTCCTTAAGGAAACCCAAGCTGGGGGGTCCCAGTGCATCAATTAATGGTGGAAATGCTGGTGCCCTTCCTAGAACTGGGCCAACTCAGGGCAAGCCAGCCTTGTCTGCATTTAGCCTGCAGCTTCACCCTCCCACCTGAGCTGATTTTTGCTTCCAGCTAGCAAGGCAAACCAAATGTTGTTATTTTAGTATCTGGTCACCTGTCGGAAATAATTTCTAAAAATGTTTTCCCTCTTTCTCCCCCTGCTCACTTGCTCCCTGAAGCAGCCATGTCTTTAGAGCAAATAGACAGCTGTCACCCCACTCCCCCACCTCCTGGTCAGTGGAAAGGGCATTGTAGTACAGTCATTGGTGGTTACTGGCCAGAAGGTGGGGGAGTGGGGGGCTGGGGTGAGGATCTTCAGTAAGGCATTTTACCTCCTCGTGCCTCAGTTTCTTCGTTATTGAAATGGGAATGCTGACTATGTTTGCCTCCTAGGGCTGCCATGAAGTTTAACAGAATTAGACCATGCAGGGTGCTTAGAACAGTTCCTAGCGTATAATAAGTGCTGTGCTTAGTACTCATCATTACTAGGAGGTAGAAGGTGGAGTTATTGGAGAGCTGTGGCCAGGAAGACAGCCAGATTGGGGTGGGGTGAGGGGAAGTGTAGCTCTCCCTGGATCTCTTCATTCATCCCCATTCTGGGAGACTGAGAGAGGAGGGAGGGGAGTTTCATTCCCCTGTAATGTAGTCTCAGGTATGGCCCCTAGACCTATAGACCCTTACAGCATCGACATGATAAGGGACCAGAGGGACTGACCAGTTCCCTGTGTTTCCAAGAAGTGTCTGTGGCCCACAGTGGCACCCAAGGTACTTTGAAGGGGTTCCATGGACATTAAATAACTTTGAATCATCCAGGGAGGAAATGACTGCCTTTTCTTTTCTTTCTCTTTTTTTCTTTTTGAGAGTTTCCCTCTCGTTGCCCAGGCTGGAGTGCAATGAAGTGATCTCGGTCACCACAACCTCTGCCTCCCAGGTTCAAGCAGTTCTCCTGCCTCGCCTCCCGAGTAGCTGGGATTACAGGCAAGCACCTCTGCGCCTGGTTAATTTTTTGTATCTTTAATAGAGACGGGGTTTGTCCATGTTGATCAGGCTGGTCTCGAACTCCCGACCTCAGGTGATCTGCCTGCTTCACCTCCCAAAGTGCTGAGATTAAGTCATGAACCACCACACCGGGCGGACTGCCTTTTTCCATGCTCCTGAAATCTCTTGGTTTAAACCAATGAGAAAGTCTCAGCATGGTGCTGATAAGTCCTTAACACCTCGCCAGTACTTACACATTTCTCTGTACCACAGAGAAAGGGCTCTCGGGGCTCAGAGCCTTAGCTTGGTAACTTTGTCTAGCTGGGGTTGAATAGCATTGTTCCTTTTTCCTTCTTGTCAAATTTTAGGAATCGATACCATTATTTTTTTTTAACAGCATAAATGTTTATGTTTTAATGTGACCCAAGTAAAATTACTCAGTGAAAGGAAGAAGCATTACAAAGCACTGCCCTCACCCAGCACACTCAGTTTACAGATGAGGGGAGCAGGGTCCGCAGAGTGCCATGGAGCCAAGCAGAGTCACAACCCCGGGTGTGACCAGGCACTGGGGCTCCAGTGCCTACCTCCAGCTCTGGTACCTGCCCATCTGCCATTCCCCTGGACGGGTTTCCAGTAATCACAGCTACCTGGGAGGCTGAGACAGGAGAATCGCTTGAACCCGGGAGGCAGAGGTTGCAGTGAGCCGAGATCGCACCACTGCACTCCAGCCTGGGCAAAAGAACCAAACTCCATCTCAAAACAAAAGGATGGAGGGAGGAGGAGATGGGGCAGAAATGCTAATAATATTGAATGACACAAGCAAATGCAAAGGAGATATTTACAGCATGGTGACCTTTTGTCAAGCTTATAAATACACAAAACAACACTATACATTTTATGTGGACACATACGTATTAAATAAAAATATGGATACATGAATGTGAAGATAGAAACGGCTTCTTGGTTGAGCGATGGTGGTTGAAAGCTGGGAGGAACTTCGGTTGTCTCTGCAAAGTCTAATTTATTTAAAGAATTGAATAAAACAACAAAATTAGTACATGGAGGTACATTGTATTATTTTTCTGTACTTTTTAGTATGTTTTGAATTATTTCATAAATCTAGGTAGTATTGGAAATTTTTATATCTGGTACCTATTTGTAATAGAAAAATATTGAAGTATGTTTCAGAAAATAGTAAAAACAAAACAAAATTTGGCCACCTCCATTCTTCAGGAGATAAATAGCTTTTTACTAATTTTTTTTCAGTCAAAGTGTTACTCTGTTGCCCAGGCTGGAGTGCAGTGGTGCAATTTCGGCTCACTGCAAACTCTGCCTCCTGGGTTCAAGCAATTCTTCTGCCTCAGCCTTCCAAGTAGCTGGGACTACAGGTGCCTGCCACCATGCCTGGATAATTTTTGTGTTATTAGTAGTGATGGGGTTTCACTGTGTTGGCCAGGCTGGTCTCAAACTTCTGACCTGAGGTGATCCACCTGCCTCGGCCTCCCAAAGTGCTGAGATAATAGGTGTGAGTCACTGCACCCAGTCTGAAGAGCTTTTTAGGTGGCCCTGGCCGTGAGCAGGATGTTGATTACAGAGTGATGGAGAGTGGTTAAGAGATGGGAGAAGGACGAACAGAGGGACAGAAAGAGAACAGACCCAGAGGACGAGACAGGCTGACATCCAGGGTTCTGCATCTTGCTGAGGTCCCTGGCAATGTCACGAAAGATTGTGCTGGACAGAGGGCAAGGTGCCCTCTGCCTGACTTCTTGAGGACTTGCAGGATCTTATTGTCCCATAACTGCTGGTGTGGCCACATTTTGCTTTGGCCCTAATTAATACAGGAAGGAGAAGGCCTGGCCTGACTCATGGTCATCTTTGGCCATCTTGCTGGAAGCCATCAATGACCCAAAGATGGATCAAGCTGGGAGCTGAAGAAGTTGACCCCTCAGCCCATTCTCTGCACCAAAAGTGAGCCCAGGATGTATCCAGAACGGCACACTTGTTGTAGATGCCCTCAATAAATTGTTAGCCAATTTTCTAGGTGTTTCACTCCTAACAAGGGGCAGCTCATTTCCAGCCTGGGACTGGAGGGAGCTGTGTTGGGGAGGGACGATGAGCTGGGCTCTTGGTTCAGGTGCTGTGGCTTAAATCCCTGATCCGTGTGGCCTTGAAGTAGTGTCTTCACCTCTCTGAGCCTCTGTTTACTCATGTGTTAAAAAAGTACATACTGCTGTTAATGATAACACTAGTAACAGCTGCAGTTTGTGTTCCAGGCCTTGTTCGAAGTGTTTTCCTAACATAAACCCAATTTAATTCTCGTTTTAACTCCATGAGCTGGTTACAGCTAGGAAACCTGCTCAAAGTTGCACAGCTTCAAAATGGCACAGCTAAGTTGGGGACCCAGGCAGTCTGGCTTTAGCATTCACGCTACTGATTGCTGCGCCATGCTGCCTCTTGAGAGGGCTGTGAAGAGGATTCAATTTTAAAAGGTACAGGAAGGCTGGGCATGTTGGGTCACGCCTGTAATCCCAGCACTTTGGGAGGCTGAGACTGGCAGATCACGAGGTCAGGAGTTGGAGACCAGCCTGTCCAACATGGTGAAACCCTGTCTCTACTAAAAATACAAAAAATAGCTGAGAGTGTGGCAGGCATCTGTAGTCCCAGCTACTTGGGAGGCTGAGGCAGGAGAATCGCTTGAACCCAGGAGGCGGAGGTTGTAGTGAGCTGAGATCGCACCACTGCACTCCAGTCTGGGTGACGGAGTGAGCCTCTGCCTCCAAAAAAAAACCAAAAAAAGGCACAGGCAATGCTGTCCCAGTAGCAATGCTGAAAGGTGCATTAGGGAGGGAGAGGCTGTATCAGGACATCTTTGAATGACTGGTGTCACCTAGGATTCGCCTGGTCTCCGCGGGTGTATAGAGGTAACACTTCCCTTCTCTTTCTGAAGCCCAGCCAGGAAGGAAATGTTCACAGTCAGCCTTGGTTGCTCACTCTAAGTGTGGACACTTGCAGAGCTCAGGAGGATCTTCCCTGTACACAGATGAGGCTGTAAAGTGAAGAGCACAAGGTTTGGAATCAGACAGACCTGGGATGGATCCCAGCCTGGCCCCTTGCTTCCTGGGTGACTTTGCCGGAGTCATGTAACCTCTCCTCTGTGCCACAGTTGACCTTTCTATCTCATCAGATTGGCCGGGCATGGTGGCTCACACCTGTAATCCCGGCACTTTGGGAGGCCGAGGCGGGCGGATAACCTGAGTTTAGGAGTTCAAGATCAGCTTGACCAATATGGCGAAACCCCGTCTCTACTAGAAATACAAAATTAGCCGGGTGTGGTGGCGCATGCCTGTAATCCCAGCTGTTCTGGAGGCTGAGGCAGGAGAATCACTTGAACCCGGGAGGCGGAGGTTGTAATGAGCCAAGATTGCACCATTACACTCCAGCCTGGGCAACAAGAGGGAAACTCCATCTCAAAAACAAAAAAAAAATCTTCTCCACCAAAGATAAATAGGAGGACAAAACAAGAGAATCATGCACAATCTTGGGTAAACCGTAGGTGCTCTCAGATGGAGCTTGTCACTGATGGGATGATGTGAAGTTAGAAGTGTGGAGCTCTATTCCCATGAAGCTGGGAAAGTTAGCAGAAAGTTGCATGATTGCAATGACTTTGATGCAGTAGACAGTGTGGAAGTCCCAGTCTCACCTTGTCAAACTCCTCTTAAGTGAAAAGCCTTAATAGGAATACCCCTTTAAAGGAGGAGTTAGCAACCCGCCTGCAGCAGTGAAGAAGAGCTTCTTGAAGATAGATCCCGGAAGCAGCCCAGCTTCAGTATCTCGGTGCAGCTGCCGGCTTGCTCTCTGCTAAGTTCACAGAAAGAGCCATCTAGTGGCCTGAACAGCTGTGGTCCACCGGGTCATTGGGAGCCACCTTGTGCTGAGTGTTTCCTGGGTCCTTTGAGGACTAAAGGGAGTTTGGTATCTGAATCCAGCCAGACTTCAGAAGTGTGGGCATGGCTGGCTGGTCACACCAGAAAAGGTGCCACTGCTCAGCGTCTTGAATAAGGAACTTCTCCAGTAGCAAACTGTCTACCCAGCCTGAATGGTACATGTTCCCAGGGAGGAGTCTCACTCTCTAGAAAGTGGCAGGAAGGGCAGGAGGGGCAAGAGGAGGTGGAAACAAAGCTTTCACCTGTCAGCCAGGCAGCCGGCCTCTCTTGCTGGTTGCTCTTCTCACTTGCAGAACTCTCCTGAATGGGACAACCCTGGCTGGTAAACCTGCTGAGATAATGGCTGTGAGCCTCAGTTCCCACATCTGTAAAATGGGTGGGTAGTACAAAAGAACAAAGTCAGGTCCTTTGCGGCAACACGGATGCAGCTGGGGGCCATTATCCTAAGCAAATTAAAGCAGGAACAGAAGAGTACTTACCACATGTTGTCACTTGCAAGTGGGAGCTAAACGTTGAGTACACATGGACGTAAAGATGGCAACAGTAGGCCAGATGTCGTGGCTCACGCCTGTAGTCCCAGCACTTTGGGAGGCCAAGGTGGGTGGACCATCTGAGGTCAGGAGTTCAAGACCAGCCTGGCCAACATGGCGAAACCCCGTCTCTACTAAAAATACAAAAATTAGTTGAGCGTGGTGTTACGTGCCTGTAGTCCCAGCTACTCTGGAGGCTGAGGCAGGAGAATCTCTTGAACTTGAGAGGCAGAGGCTGCAGTGATCTGAGATCGCGCCACTGCACTCCAGTGTGGGTGACAGAGTGAGACTGTATGGAAAAAAAAACAAAAAAAAAAAGATGGCAACCGTAGACACTGAGAACTTCCAGAGGGGGCAAGGGTTAGAAAACTAACTATCGGGTATTATGCTCACTACCTGGGTGATATGCTCAATCATACCCCATAATTTAGCATCATGCAATACACACATGCAGCAAACCTGCAGAGATATCCCCAGAATCTAAAATAAAAGTTGAAACTCTAAAAATAAAATAGATACAAATAAGTAAGAGATGCCCAACATTGTGACATAATCTGTCGACTGAGTTGTTGGTAGGGTGGTTGCCTTATTCTCTTAAAATGTAAGCTCCATAGGAGCAGGCGTCTGTCTGTCTTGTTCACAGACATATCCCCAGCACCGAAGATGTACTTGGCAGTCAGTAAATATCTGTGAATGAATGCATGAAAGGTCGTTATAGGAGTTTCCGTGAAATGAGGTAGATAACTGCTACCTTTTATTAACTGCTAACTATTCTGAACTGTGTTTTTGCACTTGTTAAGCCAACATACCTTTTTAGCCCCATGAGATTTCCATACTATAGATGTTTTACGTAGGAGGAAAGCAAGGCTCAGAGAGGGTAACCAACTTTCCCTAGGTCACACAGCTGGGAAGCGGTAGAGCTGGATTTCAGATCCTCAAGAGTGACTCCAGAGCAGGCATTTGTACGACTTCATCGGATGGTGCCCAGCGTGTGGTGGTAGCATGTCACAATAATTTCCATGGCCTCCTCCTTGCTCTGAACACTTTGAGAACTGGACATTGGATACATTGCATCCAAAGGGAGTGACCAGAGTTTCCTTCTGGATGATGACAGTGCATGCAAAAGTTGGTAGCAATGAGGTGTTCACATATCCACCCTGAAACGTGATAGAAAATGTCAGGACCCATCGAACTGCATGGCCAAGAGGGATACAGTCCAGGAGGCAGAAATCATTTTCCAAAAGCTTGGGCATAGGCACTGCTGTCGCTTTGATTCCTGTGGCCTTCCAGTAGACATTGGGTGTCCTGCAGGCCGTGCCAACCTCAGGTATAAACAAGAAGTGCCAGTGGGATGCCCGCAGCTTGCAGAGAGCAGACCTTCAAGATGGCAGCGTCCTTCGGGAACTTGGCCAATGAAAACTTGCTGAGAAGCCCCTGTCCCCAGTAGGCTGGGCCAAGGCAAACACATGCTCATAAAGGAGATTTAGGGGGTGACAGCAGCGTATTCATTTGTACCTCTGCATAGTAAAAATAATTTATTAGCAGCTGTTGGGGAGCTCAGTTCTGAAATCACATGGATGGCAATATTAGGAACCTATTTCTTTGAGTCTCTCCTCATCCCACATGGCTCCGGCTTTCAGATGATAGAAATTAATTGGGTTTGTGTGTGTGCGTGTGCGTCTATATTTATTTATTTACAGGCGCCTCTCCTTATTTATGTCTCTGGCTCTGTAAGCATTTCCATTTCTTTAGAGGCCCTGCGGTAATGAGCTTCCAAGTGAGCCATTCATTACCCACTTGTGGCAGGGTGTGTGTGGGGGGAAGGGGGCCCACACAGGCAAAGGATGAGTTTGAAAACTGGGTGTCTTTCATCAGCAGGAGACCCATTTGTCTTCTTAAGTGCCCTATTGCAGAGAGGACCTGGATCGGAGAATGTTGGGGAGGATGATGGTTAGGTCAAGGCGGGCTTCCTTGGAGTCGAGTTAAGAGAGACAGAGAAGGTGCATGGGGAAGTAAAACCAGGGGACAAATAGCATCTTGGGGTTTGGGGTTTTCAGGAGTTGGGGGCATGGTACCAACGTGGAAATGAATCTCAAATAACAAAGGTAGAATTATCACAGAGGTAACTCAGAGAATCACAGGCAGCCAGGCAAGAGGACTTTACACCAGGAACCAGGCTTTTCAGATAACTCTCTGCTTCCCGACTCTTCCCTGTCCCCACCCCAAGCCAAAGATCAGCTTTCCTCCAGGGCCTTCCATGAAGTGGTGTTTCCTCCTAGAGGGGATTTTGGAAACCTGTGGGGCACGGACCCAAGAGTAGTTGTTAACAGCCCACAGGAGCAAGAGCATAAGTTATAGAATCAGGCTATGTGATTTGAGGCAAGTTACTTAACCTCTCTGTGCCTACATACCTTCACTTGTAAAATGTGAATACTAACAGCACCTACCCAATAGAGTTGATCTGGGAAGGTTTGTTTGTTTTACAAATGGAGTCTCCCTCTGTTGCTTAGGCTGGAGTGCAGTTGTGCAATCTCGGCTCACTACAGCCTCCGCCTCCCAGGTTCAAGCAATTCTCCTGCCTCAGCCTCCCAAATAGCTGGGATTTCACGCGCACACCACAGCGCCCAGCTAATTTTTGTATTTTCAGTAGAGATGGGGTTTCACCATGTTGGGCATTATGGTCTCGAACTCCTGACCTAAGTAATTTGCCCACCTCACCCTCCCAAAGTGCTGGGATTACCGGTGTGAGCCTCCGTGCCTGGCCCTGCTCTGGTATTTTTAAAGATAACATATGTAAAGTATGTAGCTCAGTTCTTAGAATAAATGTTCAGTGTTAGCTGTGATTATTGTTACTATAAAGGAAGAGGTGGGCTGGTCCTCTCACCACATCTTTTCACAAGCTTTGCCCTTGCCTGGAAAGCTCGTTTTTCTTTTGTCTGTCTTGCTCCTTTCTGCTCCAGATGAGGCTGGAAAGCTGCTTTCTCTGTGAAATCTCCTCCACTCTACTTGGACCTCAGACCATGTGAAGCTCCACATCCTTGATGAAACTCAAACCCTGAACATACCCATCCCTACCACTCCCTTTTGGTCCTGTATTAAAATAATTCACATACATACCCACATTCCTCTCTTGTCTTGGAATTCCACCAACGGCAAGAAGCATGATTTAATTCCTCTGTCTTTTCTTCCTGCCCGGCCTGTCAGGGAGTAGACACCCAAATAAAGTTTGTGGGATGAATAAACCAGCGATTCCAGCCCTAGCAGACCCTGCCCCGCTCAGTGTCACAAATCTTTTTTTTTTTTTTTGAGACAGTGTTTTGCTGTTGTTGCCAGGCTGGAGTGCAGTGGTGCAATCTTGGCTCATCGCAGCCTCCTCCTCCCGGGTTCAAGCAATTCTCCTGCCTCAGCCTCTCCAGTAGTTGGGATTACAGGCATGCGCCACCACGCCCAGCTAATTTTATATTTTTAGTAGCGATGGGGTTTCCCCATGTTGGTCAGGCTGGTCTTGAACTCCTGACCTCAGGTGATCCGCCTGCCTCAGCCTCCCAAAGTGCTGGGATTACAGGTGTGAGCCACCGTGCCTAGCTATCACAAGTCTTTTAAAACATTCCTTTCACCCATCTGGGAATGAAATCTAGACTTACTCTAACCTACTTAAACACCCACAGCTCTAAAAAGATCAATAGACTGCTAAAAATAGTATGAGGAAGAAATATATGACAGCAATTTATAAACAGATAATATATTTTATTATTTAAATGATGATGCCTCTAATCCCAGCACTTTGTGAGGCCGAGGCAGGTGGATCACTTGAGGTCAGGTATTTGAGACCAGCCTGGCCAATATGGTGAAACCCCGTCCCTACTAAAAATATAAAAATCAGGTGGGCGTGGTGACACACATCTGTAATTCCAGCTACTCAGGATGCTGAGGCAGGAGAATCACTTGAACCCAGGAGGTGGAAGTTGTAGTGAGCCAAGATCGTCCCACTGTACTCCAGTCTGGACAACAGAGCAAGACCCTGTCTCAAAAGTAAATAAGATATACATATATATATATATGATGGGTGCAACAATATTAGCACTTCTCAATTCTTTCAGTTTTTTTTTAATATATTTTATTTTTTTTAATAAAGATGGGATCTCACCATGTTGGTCAGGCTGGTCTTGAACTCCCGACCTCAGGTGATCTGCCCGCCTTGGCCTCCAAAGTACTTGGATTACAGGTGTGAGCCACCACGCCCGGCCAGTTTTTTTTTTTTTTTTTTTAAGACAGATTCTCACTCTGTTGCCCAGAGTGGAGTGCAATGGCATGATCTCAGCTCACTGCACCTTCTGCCTCCCGGGTTCAAGCGATTCTTTTGCCTCAGCCTCCTGAGTAGCTGGGATTACAGGCACCCACCACCACAACTGGCTAATTTTTGTATTTTCAGCAGAGGCAGGGTTTCACCATGTTGGCCAGGCTGGTCTCGAGCTCCTGAACTCCACCAATCAGTCCACCTTGGCCTCACAAAGTTCTGGGATTACAAGCATAAGCCACTGTGCCTAGCGCTCTTCTCAATTTTTGATGTGCAGACGAATCACTCAGGGATGCTGTTAGCATGTTATAGCTGATGTTTGTTCCTGATTCCTCTGGTCCAGGCTAGGCCTGAGATTCCGCACATCTAACACGTTCCTAGGTGATGCAGATGCTGCTGGCCGATGGTCCACACTTTGGTTGCAAGGGGCTGGACGATATGTGAAGAGCTCAGCCACTGTGTGTTGAGTCAGCAAGAATTCAGTAGTTACAAATGCAGGTGGGGAATGGATGTGTGTGTTGGTGACTCACAGCCACAGCTTGTGTGGCCTTGGATGATGTAATTTTCTGAAACTGTGGTCAAACTAAATGATGTAAAATCTCTTCTTGAGTGAAACAGTAGTTACTTTCCTAGAAAACTGAGCTACGTTAAAAGCATTCATAATAATGTTGTGTCATATGTAAATACAAGTTAGGCTCCTGGATAATGATAAATGAGTTGTTTAACCACAGGACATCTGAGGACATTCAGAAGTTATACAGGATGTGAGACAGTTCTTCACTGTCCAGCCATGCATGTTCCCCTGCACTGCTGGGTTCCTGGTGTTCTCCCACCCACTCATTGCCAGGAGCATCCCCCAGTCATTGTGATAACCAGAAATGCCACCGCACACTTCCAGAACACCCTATTAGGGACAATGCTACCTCCATTAAAGACTCTGGAATGCGGCTGGGTGCAGTGGCTCACGTCTGTAATCCCAGCACCTTGGGAGGCTGAGGCGGGCGGATCACCAGGTCAGGAGATCAAGACCCTCCTGACCAACATGGTGAAACTCTGTCTCTATTAAAAATACAAAAATTAGATGGGTGTGGTGGTGCACGCCTGTAGTCCCAGCTACTCAGGAGGCTGAGGCAGAAAAATCTCTTGAACCCCAAAGGCGGTGTTTGCAGTGAGCCAGGATAGTGCCACTGCACTCCAGCCAGGTGACAGAGCGAGACTCCGTCTCAAAAAAAAAAAAAAAATTCTGGAATACAAATATTTCTTGGGGTTCTGAGATCTCAGAGGCAAAGCTCAGGAATGGAGGGTCTACTAGAAGAGCCTGTGTCAGTGGTGGGAAGTAGTGTCACCATGTGCAGACATGCTAGAGGGCTAAGAGGACACTGGCCGGGCCAGATGGGGGCTGTGGTGGTCCACAGAGCAGATGCCCCTTCTGGAGACTGCAGGGCCAATACGGAGCCCCAAGACCATTGTCATGTATAGAAATCTAATCTCAGTGTTGTCAGCTCCCTGATGTTTCCAGAAAGAGCAGAAATCCCAAATTTTAGGTGAAATCTCTAGATTTTTCAACGTGGGCCGAGATTGAGAGTTAAACGAACAAAAACAGTCTACAGAGCTAACCAGACACCTGTGTGCCTTAAGGAGCCATTGGTCCCAGTGTGGCTTCTGGCTTCAATTAAGAGACATGGCCAGGCATGGTGGCTCAATGCCTATAATCCCAGCACTTTGGGAGGCCAAGGCAGGCAGATCACTTGAGGTTAGGAGTTCAAGACCAGCCTGGCCAACATGGTGAAACTGCATCTCTACTAAAAATACAAAAATCAGCTGGACATGGTGGTGTGTGCCTGTAATCTCAGCTACTTGAGAGGCTGAGGTGCAAGGATTTCTTGAAACTGGGAGTCCGAGGTTGCAGTGAGCCAAGATCGTGCCACTGCATTTCAGCCTGGGCGACAAAGGGAGACTGTCTGAAAACAAAAAACAAAAAACAACAAATTAAAAGATATGCCATCAACTTAAGGACTATCCAATGCCCAAATGAATGTGCCTCTCCTCTGTCGTGTCACCCTCGCCTAGCGGGGACCCTCACTTCTCCCACCTTCCCCATGCAGCTTCCACCTCTCCTTGGCCTGCTCCTGTCAGCCTCCTCCCTCTCTCTCTCCTCTGGGACACCCTTCCTTCGTTAACTCTGGCCCTTTCTCCAGGCAGCTCTTTTCATGCCAGCTTCTCTCTTCTATTCTGACCACTCTGGCTGGATGCCAGGGGCTGTTTCTGTTTGAAAATCGGGGAAAGGCTGTTTCTGGATGGGAACAGGATTTGAACAACTGAGATCGGCCAGCATGGGCCCTTGCGTGGGCCTGGTTCTCAGCAGGGGTGGGTGGTAGGGTGGTGATTTTGCCCCACCCCTACTCTAGAGGACATTTGATAATGGTCTGGAGACATTCTTGGTTGTAACAAGGGCACGTGACTGGCGTCTGGTGAGTAAAGGTCACAGATTCTGCTAGATACCCTGCAATGCACAAGGCAGCCCCTACAACAAAGATTATCCAGCCCTAAATGTCAACAGCACTGTCCTTGAGAAACCCTGCCTGAGAGGTAGGCAGAAGGCTTTATTGTTGAAGCAAGACTCTGTTGTTCACATTCTGTCTTTCTCTGTGTCTTTCTTCACCACACCCCCTTCTTTCTCTCTGCATCCTTGGGTATTGTGGCCATAACTGTGGAATAAGGGAATTGAATGCTGTAATTAATTACAGGCAAACTGTGCTCAAGTAATAACGAAGAAGATGCCAGGCTTCGGGACACTTTACAGCAGTTAGGAGGCCACTCCCCATAGAAAAGCCCTTCTGTGCATAGAACATTTTCTTCCAAAACAGACACGGTGGTTAACATTTCTGGAAGGTTCTGCTCTCTCTCTCTCTCTCTCTCTCTCTCTCTCTCTCTCCCCTTGGGTCTGAGTTTGCAACCTCACGTTGTCTCTGGAGCCTGACTCCTGCATGTCACTTCTGACCCTGCCTCTTACCCATCGAATGACCTTGAGCGAGCCTGGCTCAGCCTCGGTTGCCCCATTTGAAGTGGCACTTACTTTTTCTGCAGAGAGCCAGATGTTGGCTTTTCTGGACATGTGGTCTCTGTCATAGCTCCTCAACTCTGCCATCCTAGCACAAAAGCACCGCCTTCAACGTGTGCACGAATGGGTATGGCTGTGTTCTAGAAGAACTTTATTGACAAAGACAGGTGGTACGGTGTTTTTCTGACCCCTGACCTACTTTTTGAGATAGTTTTGAGGAATGAATAGTGATGCCGAGCCAAGGGCTTAGCTCCGTGCCTGGCACGTACTCAGCACATAGTCAACAATAGCTGATGTTTGTTTCTTCTTTTCATTCCGTTTTCTCTTGGTTTCCTTCCTTGTCCTCTTTTTCTCCTCTGCCATCATTTCATCCTCTGCTGTGTGTCTCTGTACTACACAGCTGTCTCTTATGCTGATAGGGAAAGAGCCAGAAGATGCCAGTTCAGATCTTTCCCTGCCACCTGCCCACGGTCCCCTGGGTGCTCTGAGCACCGTGACGCTCACTGTTGTGTCCCCCTGCTGGGGTTGAGAAGAGGAAGTGGGTTGAGGCAGGGGCTGGGCTCTGAGCACGCCTTGCTGGGCTCTTCGCTTTTTACCCCAAGGACTTAGCCTTGCAGGCTTGAGGTCCAGGCTGCGTGGCCTTGGACAACGTCAAACATAAACAAAGCCAGACCCTATGAAAGTAGTAAGGACAGATTTATTCCGTAATGCCTGTTGCAATAGAGAAAAGAGTCCAGCATGGAACTGAACGGAACTTGGATTTGTTCAGAGGTGACTGGGTATTTTAAAGGGAGAAGGAGAGAGGGAAGGGAGATGAACTCAGTGGAGTCAGAGAAGTGAAGAATTACCAAAAGCAGGTGGTCTTTGTGTGACCCATCTGGGTTTGCTAACTGGTGTTCGTGAAGTTTGGTTCTTTTTCTCTTACAGACGCTGGGCGATGAGGCCCTGTCTGGAGGTGTTAGCTGGAAGAAACAGTAAATTATTTTGGCAGCCTTGAGTGATCTAAAGCAGTTACTTTAAGCAGGAGCTGGGGTCATCCTAGGGAGGTGGCCTTGAGCTGTTAAACGCGATGTTGGTGTTTCAGGCGTGGTAGCTCAGGCTTGCAGTCTCAGCACTTCAGAAAGCCAAGGAGTGCCTGAGCCCAGGAGTTTGAGACCAGCCTGGGCAACATAGCAAGGTCTCATCTCTACAAAAACTTTAAAAAGCTGGGTGTGGTGGCGAAAGCCTGTGTAGTCCCAGCTACTCGGGAGGCTAAGGCAGGAGAATCACTTGAGCTCAGGAGGCTGAGGCTGCAGTGAGGCATGATCATACCACTGCACTCCAACCTGGGCAACAAAATGAGACCTGTCTCGAAAAATAAATAAAAAGGGGGGAAAAAAACGATGTTAGTGTTTCACTCAAGTCTTTATAGGCAAAGGTTGAGACCCAGTAGAGAAAGGGGGTGGAGGAGGCTAGCTAGCGTTTGGTCAAGACCAACTTACGACGCCAGGTTATTCTTCCTCTCTGATAGTGATTCAGGACTTGAGAGTCCCGGATTCTTCTCTCTGTATAAAAGTATTTATCAGTCAACTTTGGTTTCTGTTCGTTCTTTGTGTATTGATTGTGTATGGAAGTAAAATACAAATCTAAAGGCTTGGCTTATAGCAAACCAGCCAATGTAAAAGAATCCTAAACTTTTAATTTTAATAATCAGGAGATATTTCTGATCGTACCTATGTATTATATCAGCAGCTCTCAAACTTAGTCTCAGGACTCCCTAGTACTCTCAAACATTATTGAGGATCCCCAAAGAGCTTTGGTTTAGGTAGGTTCTATCAAGTATTACCTATATAGTGACATTTAAACTAAGGCATTCAGCTGGGCGCAGTGGCTCACGCCTATACTCCCAGCATTTTGGGAGGCCAAGGAGGGCAGATCACGAGGTCAGGAGATTGAGATCATCCTGACTAACACGGTGAAACCCCATCTCTACTAAAAAAAAAATTTTTTAATTAGCTGGGAATGGTGGCACACGCGTGTAGTCTCAGCTACTCTGGAGGCTGAGGCAGGAGAATTGCTTGAACCCAGGAGGCAGAGGTTGCAGTGAGCTGAGATCACACCATTGTACTCCAGCCTAGGCAACAGAGAGACCCTGTCTTAAATAAATAAACAAACAAATAAATAAATGGCATTCTTAAAATATTTATTAATTCACTTAAAAACAGTCATAATAACCTATTACTTGTGTATATAAACAACTTTTATAAAAAATATGCTTATTTTTCCCCCAAGCAAAACAAATTTAGGGAGAAGGGAGGTACTGTTTTACATTTTTTGCAGATCTCTGTAACACCTGGCTTAATAGAAGACAGCTGGATTCTCACATTGGCTTCTGATTTCTGTTGCAATATCACATGACGTGTAGCCTCTTGAAAAGTCCACTGTACACTCAGGAGAGAATAAGTGAGAAAGGAAAATAATGTCTTTATATTATGGTGAAAACAGTTTGTCATTGAAGATCCCTGAGAAGGCCTCAGGGACCCCCGGCAGTTCCCAGACCACACACTTTAAGAACCACTTTACTAAGTCATCATTGCAAGCATTAATTCTATTTTAATAAATTATATCTAATATTTATTGAGTTCTCAGTATTAAGCTAAGTGTTTTACATGCATTGACTCTTAATTCTCAAACAGGCTCGTTAGGTTGGGTACTAATTATTGTCCCCATTTTACAGAGAAGGAAACTGAGGCAGACAAAGTTAGGCACTGCACCTGGGGCCACACAGTGAGCAAAGGGAGGGATCCAGATTTCAACCCACTGTACCTCAACATCCTGCCTTTCCAAAAAGACTCAGCCCTGCTCATCAGGTGACAAGGCGGTAGCTTAAAATATCGTCCTGTTACCGCTCATGTGTTTAACATATATCAAGCCTCTCACCCAATGTTATTTTGTTAAATAGAATTATATGTGTGACATATTAGTGAATCCCCACCTTACCTTTGCAAAGTAGGTCTTCTTACCCCCTTCTTTTGTAGATGAGAAAATTGAGGCTCTCAGAGGTTCAATGTCTTGCCCTCCATCTCAAAGTTAAGGAGCAGAGACTGGATTCTAACCCAGCCCTGTCAGAATCCCTCCTTCCCGCCTCACCCTCTGCTGTGTTTTGCATTGCATTAACATGATGCTATATTGCAAAGGGCTTCTTCTTTAGAGTTCTGTTAAAGCAGGACCTGCCCGTGTCTAGCGTGATCCACGGGTTTCTAAGTGCTGGCCAGCCCAGCCACCTTTTGTGCATGCAAATGAGCTGGGCAAGGGGCCTCTGTTAGGTCTATTTGCATTGGCAACCTGGGTAATTGCATGTCTAATTGGTACAGCCACGCACACTGAGCTTCCACCATTCGCCTACCCTGGCACGGAGGTCCTTTTGGAAGCAGGTGCAGGCTTCTCCCGCTTTGTTCCTCCCAGTGGCCTTGGTAGCCTTGGTGATTGGAATGAAGCCTCGGACACAAAGTTCAACAGCAAACGGCTACCCAGCCGGCTGTGCGTGCACATGGCAGAAAAGGAAGCCGTAAAGTGGTCATGATGAGCGGGTGGGACGGGCGCCCTCGTGTCTGAACAGTGCACCTGCCTGGGGTTTCCCTTTGGCCCTGTCCCTATTCCTATCAGCTGCGGAGAGGCAGTGGGATGTTGAAAGGCATGGCCTCCAGACCTAGACAGCCTGGGTTCAACTCCTGGCTCCTCTGTTCCCTAGGTGTGCAGATTTACTCACTTAACCTCCCTGAACCTTCATGTTCCAATCTAAAAAATGGGTAGATAATAAAACATCTTCTTTATCAGCTCATCATGGAGATTAAATGCGTTAGTACGTGCCACAGGCTTGGAACGTAACCTAAGATATAAACATTAAGAAACACTGCGTGTTCTCACCTATACGTGGGTAAGGGGAACATCACACACTGGGGCCTGTTGGGGGTTGGAGAGCTAGGGAAGGGATATCTAGGGGAGGGGCTAGGGGAGGGATAGCTGGGGGTGGGGGGATTGGGGAGGGGATAGCATTAGGAAAAATACCAAATGTAGATGACAGGGTGATGGATGCAGCAAAGCCCCATGGTACGTGTATACCTATGTAACAGACCTGCACGTTCTGCACATGTACCCCAGAACCTAAAGTATAATAAAACAAATAAATAAGAAATACATGTTTCTTAAGTACTTTGCACATGTCAGGTGCTATCTCCTATACTTGATCGATTCAGTCCCTGGAAGGTAGGTGCCATCTTCATCTCTCTGGCAGGGATAAGGAAATTGAGGCAAAGAGAGAAATGTTCTGTCCAGCTTGAAGAACCCTGACAAATGGAGAAGGGAGGAATCAATCTCACTTCTTGAGTCCAGACCTCTGAATCTCAGTGTCGTGGTAGAGACAATGATGGAGGGATAAGCCTGGGAGGAGACGGGATACTCTTTGGAGCTTCCTTCTTGTCCTCAGTTCCTGGTCTCTTAAGGTCCATCGAATTGTTTTTTCAATGAGCTGAAGTGGCAGAATTTTGTTCATTGATTAGATTGATCAATGACTAACCCAGAGAATGGTTAGTAACATGCATTCAGGACACGTCATTTTACAGATAAGAAAGTTGAACGTTGGTTCATGCAATACTAGTACCCAGGTCTTCCACCTCCCTGCCTGGTGCTCTTTCTACGTAAACAATAAGAAATGTTTATCTCAAAGTGAACAGTTTAAAAATTGGAGCAGCACACCCCCACCCCTTAGAAATGGGAGCGAGGGGCCAGGCTTCAGTAGAGTCATTCTGAACCAAGAGAACCTGGGAAAAA
Source organism: Cacajao melanocephalus (assembly GCA_963573385.1). Taxonomy (NCBI): domain Eukaryota; kingdom Metazoa; phylum Chordata; class Mammalia; order Primates; family Pitheciidae; genus Cacajao; species Cacajao melanocephalus. Next base: position 36,512 of record CAUYLG010071920.1, read on the forward strand.
TGGAAGCAGACCCACATGTCTTTGTAACAGCAACATGGGTCAGGTAACCTGCCTCTCAGAGCCATATTGTGTTTAGCATATTTCTACCTGATTGAAATTGGCTCTAAACATGCCCAAGGTTGAATGGCAATGGAGGACGTTATTGCATTTAATTATTTCTCCGGAATAAAAATGGATTCTAGCAGCAACTTAGAGGTATGGCAGCAGCAGAGCAATTAGAGTTTTGGAGCTTGCACGCAAACATTTGAATGTGCAATCATTGTAATAAGTACATTAAAATAAGTCAAAGGGTTGCATTAGCATAAATAACTCAAGGTGAGAGAGTTGGATTGGTTAAGAGTAAAGAAGATGATGCCAGTTGATCACAATTGAGAAATAATAACCAATCTGTCCTCTAGATGGAGACTCTCAAGGGAGAGAGAGTGTTAATTGGTCGAGTTCTCCATCCTGGTTTGCTGCTCACTCTTCTGGCTTGCATGGTGGGCATGTTCTAGTAGTTTTGCATACACTCTTCCTCATTGAAATACCCAAGGCGTGAGGTTTGTTTTTTATTCTTTTTTTTTTTTTTTTTTGAGACAGAGCCTCACTCTGTCACCCAGGCTGGAGTGCAGTGTCACGATCTCTGCGTGCTGCAACCTCCGCCTCCTGGGTTCAAGCGATTCTCCTGCCTCAGCCTCCCGAGTAGCTGGGACTACGGGTGCGTGCCACCACACCCGTAATTTTTTTTTTTTTGCATTTTTAGTAGAGATGGAGTTTCACTGTGTTAGCCAGGAGGGTCTCCATCTCCTGACCTCATGATCTGCCTGCCTTGCCCTCCCAAAGTGCTGCGATTAGAGGCATGAGCCACTGCACGCAGCCTGGGGTACTTATTATTATCATCCCCATGAATGCCAAGGAGTTATCATCCCAATGTTCCAAATGAGGGAACTGAAGCACAGAGGGTTTGAGTCACTTCATTACTAGCAGTGTGGCCTCGGTCAAGTTATTTCACCTCTCTCTGCATTAGTTTCCTCCCCTTAAGGAAGGAATGACTAATACTGTCTGGCTTAATGAGTTTTCAAGAAGATTCAAAGGGCACAGAGCATGGGCCACTTGGGTGCTGGGCATACGATGTCTTCTATGGATCTGCCTGAAGACCTCCCAAGGTTGGTTTTGTAAAGGGAAGGGATCCTAGGTTTGGTTTTCTGGATCTTGAGTCTCCAGGGAAAGGACAGAAAAGCCAAAATCTGTTTGCCTCTTGGCAGTCAGATGAAGAGTTAAGGGGAGTACGAAATTATATGGCACGTCCATCCTTTGATGGCTGGATAAAGAAAATGTGGTGTATACATACAACAGATTTTAGTCAGCCTTTGAAAAGAAAATGTTACAACATGCAGCAACACGGGTGAACTCTGAGGTCATTATGCTAACTGAAATAAACAAGTCACAGAAGGACAGATATTACGTGTATTTATTCCGCTTCTACCAGCTATTGAAAACAGTCAGAATCCTAGAACCAGAGAGTGGAATAGTGGTTGACAGGGGCTGGCGGATTTGGGTTGAGAGTGGGGATCAGACGTTATGCTGATAGACAGGCATAACGTCTCAATCATGCATGCACAATGAAGAAGCCATAGAGATCTGCTGTGCAGTACTATAGTCAACAGTATGGTGGTATATGCAACAATACACAACAGTTTGCTGTATTGTGTATAGTACTATATTATTGACTATAGTTGCATAGTCAACAATAATACTTAAAAATTAGTTCGGAGGGTAGATCTCATGTTAAGTGTTCTTATCACAGTACAATAATATTTTTAAAATGAAAAAAAAAATGGGCCAGGTATGGTGGCTCATGCCTGTAATCCCAGCACTTTTGGAGGCTAAGGTGTGTGGATCACCTGAGGTCAGGAGTTCGAGACCAGCCTGGCCAACATGGTGAAACCCGATCTCTACTAAAAACACAAAAATTTGCCAGGTATGGTGGCAGGTGCCTGTAATCCTAGCTATTCGGGAGGCTGAGGCAGGATAATCGCTTAAACCCAGGAGGCAGAGGTTGCAGTGAGCCGAGATAGAGCCATTGCACTCTAGCCTGGGTGACAAGAGCAAAACTCCATCTCAAAACAAAACAAAACAAATGAGCTGGGGGGAAGCTAGAGAGAACTCATCAGTCACTAAAGAAAATGCCAGTGACACCGAGGGACAGGAGTTCTCAGGCCTTTGATTCTCGCTGACTGTGCCTCTCTCTGACTTTTCTGGAAGTGATCTACTATCTGGGCTTTTTATTCTAGAAGACAAACTATTTCCCTTCCCTCTTATACTCGCATTCTTTGATTTCCCGTGGCAGCTGAGTAGCATCTGGGGCCAGGCAAAAGTTCACAGGGCCACTGCAATCTAATCATTGCCACTGTGGTGGTCTCTCCTGAGTAGATAGTGGGTAGTAATCATGAGTTCTGTTAGAATCAGTGGTGGTACCTGTTCCTGATATTACAGATTGGCCAGAAACATTGGCCATTCTCTGTCAGATTAGCGTCATTGGCCGTGGTGGGGGGCATGTAGAGAGATGATCTCAGTGTTTTCTGTGTCTGGTTTTGCCTTGTGAAATTCAGCCAGAATGTGATAGAGAACAGGAGCTTTTGAAATGGGGGTTGTGGAGGTTTTCTATTATGGGGCAGGAAACCTTGCTGATTGTGAGGAAAGAGAAGAGCCCAAGAGTAACACTTAGGACGTGCCTGAAGAGCAAATAAAGATGTCCATCAGGGCAATTACTCCCTGCCCTCTAGACATTTCTAGAAAGTTCTAGAAAATGGACTTAGGGACAAAATTTAAATTTGTGTTCTTGGAGTGTGGGAGTCATCAAATGGATTTTCTGTCTGTTGGAGGGAGAAAAAAAAATGGCTCCTGTACCTGAGGCAGCTCAAAGGAAGAAAGCAGATCAGGTTAGCTCTTGGATTAGGCAAAATAAGCTAGACCATGCTGCAGTAACAAAGATCCCCCACATCTCAGTGACTCAAAGCAGCAGGGGTCAAGTTCTGCATACTGAGGGTTGGTGGAGTCTCTGCTTCACATGGGCCTCACTCAGGGATGCATGACCTCCTCCAGCAGGAGTATGGCTGGATATTGCGGTATCCAGGGACTGACACCTTCTGGCTTCCAGTCCCTGCTTTTGGCCATAGCATGTTTCTTGTCTGTGTCTAATGTGCAAGGGATAGGGACATACAATCCTAATGTGTTCCTAGAAGGAATGGAATGGAAATGATTTTTCATAGCTTTATTGAATGCCACACTTGCTCCATCCAGCTCCATCCCAACAGAGACTAATAAGAGCAAAGAAGGTAATACCCATTCCACTGCACGCACGGAGAAGGGGAACTGAATGCTTCTTGGTTTACCTCTCAGCAAAACACAGGAGGCGTGATACAGCAGTAGGTTCTAGAATCAGGCAGATGCAAGTGCTTTGCCTCCCCCAGATGAACTTGAAGAAATTACTTAACATCCCCAACTTTCTTTTCCACCCTTTTCTGTAAGATGGGAGAACTGGAACTCATTTCTGGAAGTTATGTGAGATACCACATCAAAGGGCTTAGCATGGCATCTAGCATATGATCCATACTGAAGAATGTATCATAAGAAGCATTGGCTCCTCGTTCTACAGTATGGCAAGGAGAATACATCCAATTGTCAGTGCCCAATAAGTAATACCTGTGTAACTTGCTATGGTGCCTGGCTTGTGGCAAAAGCTCAGAAAATGTGTCTGAGAGGCTGCTTGGGACTCTTAAGGGCCTCTGGATAGGAAAACGGGAAAGGAGGAACATCAGCAGGGTTTGTTTAGATTACAAGAATAGAATGTACTCTAGGCATCCACTAAAGGGGATTTTTTGAGGTCTCTGTGGGAAGGTAAGAAAGACCAGAACCAGAAAGCCCTCATTTATAGATCAGGATGTAACAGCAGTTCCTGTGTACAACCAGTAGCTGCCCTGTGACCCAATATGGACTGATCAGCTCCTTTTTCTCAGTTCTCTTTCCTTCTTCCTGCCTTGTTACCTTCCAGCTCCTGCAGACTCAAACTCCAAGTGCTTTGTGGCTGCTGCTTACCTTCTCGCCGTGACTTCCTGCAACACAGTAGTCCACTGGCCGGCCTGAAAATTGCAATTTGGAGGTCACACACCTGTAGCAGATTCATTTAGCTGGGTGAGAGGGAGCCAGATCTTGTGGTACAATGTCAGGTTACAGTGCTAAAGGGTTTTGGGTGTTGGGTGTAGTAAGGATCATACAGTTTCTTGGAAGTGGACAGTGTCTCTGGTAGCCCAGAATGTGGGGTCTGTGATCTGCCTGGTTTGAATTCCAGCTTTACCACCAACTAGCTGGGTGACCCTGAGCAAGTCACTTCTTCTTGAGTGCTTAGTTTTCCATTTGTAAATTGAAAGTCACAGCAATACTCAGCTTCCAGAGTGGCCACAAGATGTTTTAGTGTCAGTAGAGCCTCCACCAAATAGGAGATATTCATGCTTACTACTAGGAGCAATGGAGCAGAGGCTAGAGGGGCATCATCTTTTTGTTGTTGTTGTTGGGATACAGTTTTATTCTGTCACCCAGGCTGGAGTGCAGTGGCGCAATCTCAGCTTACTGCAACCTCTGCCTCCCAGGTTCAAGCAGTTCTCCTGCCTCAGCCTTCTGAGTAGCTGGGACTACAGGCATGTGCCACCACGCCTAGCTTTTTTTTTTTTTTTTTGTATTATTAGTAGAGATGGGGTTTTGCCATGTTGGCCAGGCTGGTCTTGAACTCCTGACCTCAAGTGATCCACCTGCCTTGGCCTTCCAAAGTGCTGAGATTACAGGTGTGAGCTACTATACCCGGCCCTATTGGCACCTTCTTCTCCAGACCATTGCTGAACCATATATGGATGGTGAGGATAGAAGCAAGTAACCCATCCCCAGAGGAGGAGGCCTTTTAACTGACACTCCAGTAGAGCAGAGGTCTGCATACCTTTTCTTAAAGGCCTGGATAGAAATACTTTAGGCTTTTCAGACTAGACAGTTTCTATTGCAACTGTTCCCTCTGCTGTTGTAGCAGGAAAGCAGCCCCAGACAATACACAAATGGACAGGTATGGCTGTGTTCCAATAAAACTTTATTTATAAAAACCTCAGGCAGTTGTTTGCTGACCTGCTGGGGTGGAAGCCTTGCTGAGTGTCAGCTGCTCTTGGGTACCACTGCAGCTCCGCTCTTCAGTCTACTATACTTTTTCCATGGGAACTGGTTAAAGGCATATTTCAGCCCTCCTTAAAAGGAAACCTAGCAGGGATGCTGCTCATTGCCCCTGTGTTTCCATAGCAACAGGGGCAGATGTGGGGAACGATTACTGTTCTATGCGGCGTCAGAGGTCAAGGGCTGTGTTCTGGGACACTGGATATGCTTTCAGATTAAGGCCTTGGGAATGAGCTTCCTGTAGAAGCAACATGTTGCAGAAACGACTTGGGGTGTTGGTTGAATGATGCATTTGATCATTCGACTGATCAGAATAACCAAGACTCACTTACCCATGGAAGAGCTGAGTCTGGGGTCCAGCTTTTCTGGAAACATCCGTGCCATGCATGGTCTCCAGAATGATTCCTGATCTTTCTCTTGACCCCAGGTGACTTCATTTCTGGTCCAGGTGTAAATGTTAGGAGCCAAAACTCAAGCATAAGAGTGTCACAAGTTTGTGTAAGGTTTATTCTGCAAGGGCTGCATTTCTCTGAAAATAATAATAATAAAAGCTGCCAATTTCTTTCCCACAGAATTTACGACGGCTCGGTCTGATTTCTCTTATGGGCATAGATATATGGGCATGTCCTGATATAATATCCTACCAATATGTTTCCCTTTATAACTTTATTATGTCATTTCCGACCCTTAAGTAAACTATCACTGCACTTTCCATGAGAATTTAAACAGGAAACTGGAACAAAATGTTTGTTACCCAGTAGCAAAGACAGTTAAGGAAAGAAACTGACTTGAAAAGATGTGGTTAATAGGAAGCACTGAGTTTCCTAGTCATGGCACTTGATAGCTTAAAAAAGCCTTAGTTTCTGGTTGGAACATCTCGTATTTTGAGATGGGGAAACTGAGGTCCAGAGAGAAACATCTTACCACAGGTTAAACCAGTAGCAAAAGTAGGATGTGAAACTGTGGCCCAGCCTTCCAAGCCCATGTGACTCATTCTTCAAAGGCCTGTCTGCTTAGCACGATGGCTCAGTCAAGTTTCACTTCTGTTTCTCTCCCCTCTTCTCCAGGATGGCTACTTTTCTCACCGGCCAAAAGAAAAAGTGCGAACAGATAGCAACAATGAGAACTCTGTCCCCAAAGACTTTGAGAATGTCGACAACAGCAACTTCGCACCCAGGACTCAAAAGCAGAAGCACCAGCCTGAGTTGGCGAAGAAGCCACCGAGTAGGCAGAAGGAGTTTTTGAAAAGGAAGCTGGAACAGCAGGAGAAAGGAAAAGGACATGCATTCCCCAGGAAAGGCCCCAGTGAGGTGCTGCCTCCCGGGGACAGAGCCACAGCCAACAGCAGCCGCGGAAAGGATGTGTCCAGGCTGCCTCATGCCAGGAAAACTGGGGGCAGCTCCTCTGAGACCAAGTATGACCAGCCCCCCAAGTGTGACATCTCGGGCAAGGAGGCCATCTCTGCCCTGTCCCGTGCTAAGTCCAAGCACTGCCGCCAGGAGATTGGGGAGACCTACTGCCGCCACAAGTTAGGGCTGCTGATGCCTGAGAAGGTGACTCGGTTCTGCCCCCTGGAGGGTAAGTTCCAGCCCGGGTGGCTCAGAGAGGCAGGTGTCTCCTGGCCACTTCCTCCTCCTGCCCAGCTCCCTTCTCACCTTCTCAGACCTTCTGAGAAAGGCCGCCCTATTTTCCAAACCCCAGATGAGCGTGCGAGATCTGATTTGTTCATGTACTCCCTGAATGTTGAAGTCTTGTATCAGAAAAGTTCTGCAAAATCAGATGACCTTTTGTAGATGCTTTAACCCACTGCCTTGATGGCAAGGGATGAAATGATAGTGAAATCGGGAGCTTATGTGAAATTTGCAGGAGCCAAGGTGGTTGTATTGATATGGTTTGGTTTCTCTTTCTGCAGAATACTGGAATTAGAATTGACGTGAATATTATTGTAATTGATTATGATTTGAAAGGTTTCTAATTGATTGCATTAACTGGGAGGCTCTGTAACTTTCCATTTTCCTTCATTGAAAATTTCTTTCCCTCTTCCCTTCCTTCTTTTTCTTCCTCATTTGCTTCCTATTTCCATCCTCCTTTCCTTCCCATTCCTTTATTTTCTTTCTGTTTTTTCTCCCTTCCTTCCTCATTTTCTTCCTGTTTTCTTTCTTCCTTCCCTTCTTTTCTTCCTTCTTTTTCTCTTCTCCTTTCCTTCCTTATTTTCCTCTTTCCTCCTTCTTTTCTATTTCCTTTCTTTATTTTAATTTTCTTTTTCCCTTCTTTTCTTTCTATTCCTTCTTCTCTTCTTTCACCTTTACCTGCTTTTTCCCCTCTTATTTCTTCCCTAATTTTTCTCTCCTCCCTCCTTTCTTTTGTTTTCTTCTTTCCTTCCTTTTTTCTCCTTCCTTCCCTCCCCTTCCTTACATTCCTTCCATTCCTTCCTTCCTCCTTTTCTCCCTTCCGTCCCTTTCTTCTCCCCTCCCTCCCTCCCCTCCCTTTTTCTCCCCTCCCTCCCTCCCCTCCCTTTTTCTCCCCTCCCTTTTTCTCCCCTCCCTTCCCCTCCTCTCCCCTTCCTTCCCTTCCTTCATTCCCTTCCTTCCTTTTCTTTCTTCCTCATTTCCTTGTTTTTTTCCTTTTCCCCTCTTTCCCCTCACTGGCACTCTTCTGTGTGCTGATGACCTGGTGATAAACCAGCTTTCTTGCTGAGACATAGGGAGGGATCAGAGCTCTCCAGAAACTGATACAAACAGAGTGGAGGGGTCCTCTGAAGATGGGGAGACCAGTTTCACACAGGCGCGTAACACATGAGTATCTCTGCATCTGAAATCATGCCATTGATGTGTATTTCTTGGTGGTGATTTTCGCCTTCTCTAGTGCCCTTGGAAGGGGAGTGACAGCAGCCACCGGTGGCTACTGAGGCCTCGCTGTGTGCCAGGCACTGCACCAGGCTCTGTGCAGTCACTTCATTTATCATATCCACTGTCCTGTGAGGCTGACACTGATGTCAAGAGCCTGATTTTTTTTCAGATGAGAGATGGAAAATCCCTCTCCCAAGGTCACACGGCTTGTAAGTGACCTTGCAAGCTTACTGTTATGGCAGGAACTTTCTTTCTGTCTGTCTTTCTTTCTTTCTTTCTTTCTTTCTTTCTTTCTTTCTCTTTCTTTTTTTTTTTTTTTAGATGGAGTTGCACTCTTATTGCCCAGGCTGGAGTGCAGTGGTGCAATCTCAGCTCACTTCAACCTCCACCTCCCAGGTTCAAGCGATTCTCCTGCCTCAGCCTCCTAAGTAGCTGGGATTATAGGCGCCCACCACCATGCCCAGCTAATTTTGTATTGTTTGTAGAGTCAGGGTTTCTCCATGTTGGTCAGGCTGGTCTTGAACTCCCAAACTCAGGTGATCTGCCCGCCTCAGCCTCCCAAAGTGCTGGGGTTACAGGCATGAGCCACTGCCCCCAACCTATGGCAGGAAATTTTAAACTCACTCAGAGTAAAGAGAACCCCCATGTACCGACCACCCAGCCATGTGGTCGCTGGTTATTGTGGTCACTGTTGTTTGGGGCCTGCGTCCTTCCCTCCCCCAGCCCCCGCCACCGTAGCTGACAATAAGCCAGGCTCTGGGAACACTCTTCTATTTTATTTTTTCCTTGGAGAAGACCTTACTTCTCAAAGAGTTTGTGAATTCATTTGCTCAGTGGTTTCCTCTGCGGAGAGGGTGGACAGCGTCCAAAAGGCACCTTCCCACAAAGAAGAGAGTCAGTGCCACTAGCAACAAACAGAGAGGGATGCATTTGAAATAAACGGGTGTGGATTTCATTCAAGCTCAGCTACTAGCTAACAGGGAGAGAGTCCTTTCTGCTCTCAGGTCCTGGCTTCCTTATCTGTCCAGGGAGCAGCTTGCTTTCCAGGGGTCTTTCTACTCTGCCTTCCCTGGGAGCCTACTTCACTATTTACTGCTGGCCACCCCTGCTCACTGGGCCACACTTCAAGGCCAGCCCAGCTGTTCCTCACAAAGTGGTGCAAGGTTCACAATACCCGCTTGTTGCTTCTAAATCCAAATACCAACACCTGCTTTTGTTATCGCCAAAGTGAAAATACCCTTAAATGAGCACTGAGGTCAACAAGGAGGCAACAGAGAGCTTTAGGGGCTTCGATAGGGTTGGGGGCATGTCAGAGTCAAGCTAGATGGAGTTCAGTGGGGGTGTTAGGGTCAACAGATGCAGCTGGAAGGGGCCCACTGAGGTGCTGCTCAATGTCAAGGCATAAGGTCAGAGAATCAAGCCAACTGCAGAACTGGGGAGGAAGGGCTTTCTGTTCCCCCAGTGTTGGTGCATCCAGGAGCCACGTCAGGCTTTTCCTGGTGACCTCCTGAGGAGGCAAATGCTCAATTCCCCCAACTCTCTTGATGCAAAAAGGAAGTACAGCGTGGGAATGGCGCCCAAGGAAAGTAGAGTAGACAGGCCTCCGAGGGAACTCTCCATTCACTTGGTTCCCTGGGCGGGTAAGAACATGGGGCTTATAGAGGGGAAGAGCCTTTTGTCAGGTCACCCAGTTCATTAGAGGTGTTTTTCCTTTTCAATGTGTGCCTCTGTGTTTACCACTGGTCACGGAGTAGAGGGTTTAGATCAGGTAGGAAGTGACCACGTACACTAAGTGCACAGAAAGAGGACTGGATGGATGCACAGCAAACCTTCCTTGTGACCCTCATCTGCAAGGACAGGGTGGCAGCAGGGACAACTTTAACAAGCGTATCTATATTATTTTAGTTTCTGGTAGCAAGCCTGAGTCTATGCAGTACTTTTATATCTGTTTTATTTGTTTTGTTTTGTTTTTTGGAGACAGTCTCACTCTGTCACCCAGGCTGGAGTGGAGAGGCACCATCTCAGATCACTGCAACCTTCACCTCCAAAGTAAGTGATTCTCCTGCCTCAGCCTACCGAGTAGGTGGGACTACAGGTGCCTGCCACCATTGCCTGGCTAATTTTTGTATTTTTAGTAGAGACAGGGTTTCCATTTCACCACATGGGCCAGATTGGTCTCGAACTCCTGACCTCGAATGATCCACACACCTCGGCCTCTCAAAGTGCTGGGATTATAGGAATAAGCCACGGTATCTGGCCTACACTTAACTTTGAAATAAAAAGATTCAGAAAGAAAAGCTTCCTTTGTGCTCCCTTGCAGTTTCACCTTTATCTAAGTGGTCCAGGTGGTTCCTGTCTATATTCTTGATTAGATTTGGCACACACAGTGTAGCAATAATTAAGTGGAGTGCACAGTTTCCAGAATCTTTTGTTAACCTGTGCCTGGCAGAGAAGGTTTGGAGGCCTGAGTCGAATGTCCTTCCATGAACATAATATTGAGCTCCTTCTGTATATCAGGGATAACATATTTGTTTTGTGAAGGGCCAGATCTTAAGAATTTGAGGATTTAGGGGCCAGTCTTTGTCACAGCTCTTCAAGTCTGCCATCCACCATAGGGCAAAAGCAGCCAGAGACCTCACATACACAAATGCACTATGTCCCCGTTAAACCTAACTTACAAAAATAGGCTGGCTGGACATGGTGGCTCATGCCTGTAATCCCAGCACTTTGGGAGGCTGAGGCAAGTGGATCACCTAAGGTCAGGAGTTCAAGACCAGCCTGGCCAACATGGTGAAACCCTGTTTCTACTAAAAATACAAAAAAAATAGCAGGGCATGGTGGTGTGCGCCTGTAACCCCAGCTACTAGGGAGGCTGATGCAGGAGAATTACTTGAACCCAAGAGGTAGAAGTTGCAGTGAGCCGAGATCACATCACAGCACTCCAGCCTGGGCAACAGAGCAAGACTCTGTCTTAAAAGAAAAAAGGAAAAAAGAACAGGACACAGGCTGGATTTGGCCCTTGGGCTTTAGTTCTCTTATCCCTGCAAAATACTGTTACTGTGTATAGTTGACCCTTGAAGAATTCTGGGGTTAAGGCTGCCAACTTCCTTGCTGTCAAAAAATAGAGTACAACTTTTGACTCCCCCAAAACCTTAACTGCTAATAGCCTACTGTTGACCAGAAGCTTATTGATAACATAAACAGTTGATAAACATATATTATATGTTACTTGCATTGTATGCTGTATTCTTATAATAAAGTAAGCTAGGTCAGGCACAGTGGCTCATGCCTGTAATCACAGCACTTTTGGAGGCCAAGGCGAGTAGATCACCTGAAGTCATGAGTTCAAGACCAGCCTGGGCAACGTGGTGAAACCCTGTCTCAACTGAAAATATAAAAATTAGCCTGGTGGGGTGGCACATGCCTGTAATCCCAGCTACTTGGGAGGCTGAGGCGAGAGAATCACTCAAGCCCGGGAGGTGGAGGCTGCATTGAGCTGAGATTGTGCCACTGCACTCCAGCCTGGGCAACAGAGTGAGACTCTGTCTCAAAAAACTTAAAAGTTAATAAATAAATGTATGTAAGTAAGCTAGAGAAAAGTAGTTAAGAAAATCATTAGGAAGAGAAAGTATATTTACTATTCATTAGATGGAAGCGGATCATCATAAAGGCTTTCATCCTTGTCTTCATGTTGAGCAGGCTGAGGAGAAGAAAAAGGAGGAGACGTTGGTATTATCGCTGTCTCAGGGATGGCAGGAGGGAAGAAAAGTCTGTGTGTAAATGGACCCGTGTCGTTCAAACCTGTTCAAGGGTCACCTGTGCTAATAGATGCAACATGGCCTTATCACGCCATATCCCCACACCAGCCCTACAGACTAAGTCTATCATGAACCCTTTTTGTCAGTGAGGAAATTGAGGCTCAAGGAAGGGGAGACCTTGGCCAGAAACTCATGGCCAGCAGATGACAGAGCTGGTATTCGAGCTCGTGTTACAGAGCCTACATCCTTTTTCCACTAGCCTGTCCCTCTTGGGGAGGCAAAAGGGTCACTTTATCTGAAATTGTCGAGCCCCGGAGGTATTCTTCCACCTGTGTAGGCTGTCTCTCTCTCTGGTGCCAGTAGGGTGAGTTGCAAGGGAGAAGTCAGGGCATTAGTGGGAAACAAGGCGAGGGTGATGCTGCCAGTGGTTAAGAGCCTGCTGGTGGAGCCAGACCGCCTGGATTCAAATCCCAGGTGTCCCATGCACAAGCTGTTGGAGTTTGGGCAAGTTGCTTGACCTCTCTGTGCCTGTTTCTCCATCTGTAAAGGGAAGATGCGCATCAACACACTTAGTTTAGAGGGTTTTCCAGGGCCTAGTAGTGCTAATATACATTGCATCTCTATTTGCTTTATGACCTTTCCACGATTGTTCAAAAAAAAAAAATCAAAACCTCAGGATCTTAGGCCAGGGGTTCCTGCGCTTCTCCTGGTCATGCTGAGGTTATCTCCGGATGGCTTTGCAGCGTCTCTTTGCCAGAGTTGTCCTGAGGCCTCTGCTATACCAGCCAGGATGGCACACCCTCCTGGGACCCGTGAGCTGGTTAATAAGATTGGTATTTAAAAGCCATTGCACACCCAGCCCTAGCGACGCTTTAATTTGCTACACCACAGACTCCCCCTTTTGCAATAAATTTACTGTGAATAGACTAATTGCAAAATAACCCTAATTGGGTAGTTATCAATGAACAACTTCCCATGGAACAAAACGGCTTACAATTAATAGCATTTAAGCCATAAACTATTCTTCTGCAGAAAGCTAAGATGTAATTACACCCCATACAGAGATTGTGTTCTCTTTCTGGAAACCATGACACCCGGATTTCCCTCTGCTTAGGAGGGATTTCAGCTTCAGCCCAGTGGTCCTTTTATTCCTTTGTTAAATGATGAGATGGAAACGGGGTGGAGGGAAGTTTAATATATGAGTAAATGTTCATATATATATCTATATGTGCATACATGCACAGATGGATGCCCCATGTTTCTCATTTTGCTTAACGCAACATCACCCAAACTTCAGCCAAGAGTATGCCGGAAGTTGAATATAATTAAGGAAACAATTCCTCATGGCTGCAAGTCTGAAAAATTCAGGGGAAGTGAAATAAATTTTAAATGTTGACTTTGGTAAAGGGCCCCCACTCCTCCCGTCTCTCACGCTGTCTGTCTCCTCCCTCCACCAACACTCAGGCAAAATGTCGTGTCCAGAAGCCTAGGAGATAGTTTGCTTTCTGGGAGACATTCCTTGCTCTTGTGACTTTTCTCCTTTACTCTCCAAAAAAAGCGGTTTAGAAGGAAGCTGCAGATCCTTCCAAGGAAAGGAAGCCCCAGCTCCGTTTCCTTCGGTGACAGCTATTTTCACTAGGGGAAGGGGGATTCCACAGGCTGTCCACTGGCAACCATGCAGGGGGGATGCAGTGAGGTTTGAGGAAAGGACTTTGTCACATCAGTCCCCAGGGATGGCCTCAGAGAAACTTGTTTCTTTCTTTCTTTCTTTTCTTTCTTTTCTTTCTTTCTTTTTTTTCTTTTCTTTCTTTCTTTCTTTTTTGAGACGTAGTCTCACTGTTACCCAGACTGGAGTGCAGTGCTGTGATCTTGGCTCACTGCAGCCTCCACCTCCTGGGTTCAAGCAATTCTCCTGCTTCAGCCTCCCAAGTAGCTGGGACTACAGGTGCATGCCACCACGCCTCCAAAAAATATATATGTTTTTTATTTTTAGTAGAGACAAGGTTTCACCATGTTAGACAGGATGGTCTTGATCTCCTGACCTTGTGATCCACCCACCTTGGCCTCCCAAAGTGCTGGGATTACAGTCGTGAGCCACCGCGCCTGGCTAGAAAAACTTGTTTCTAGGCACACACCCTGGGATCTCTGGTCATTCATCTGGAACTCCTAGTGTGTCATGGGAATGCAACCAGGTCAGATTGAAGGTCAAGGACAGCTTGGACACTGGGGTTTGATTCCTGACTCTACCTTTACTCATGGCATAATCCTAACCTGTCAGTGACTCAGTCTTCACAGTAAAATGGACACAAAAACTCATCTTCTGTCTTTATAGGGTAGTTGACTGAAATGAGGTAATGCAAATAATATGCTGAGTGCATTGGGGAAGTTAAGTGGTAGGTTTGGCCTCTTAGTATTACTGCAATTACTTTTTTTTTTTCTTTTTTTTCCACAATTACTTTTGCACCAACCTAATAGTAGTGGAGGAGGAATTGTAGTGTAAATGAAGAGATGTCAAGAAGAAGAGAGGAAAGGGTTACTTTGACAGTGTCAACCATTGCCCAGCCACATCTTGCGGCGTCTGTTCTTCAGACAAAGCCCCAGTAGCTTCCGACCCTCCAGCCCCTTCCCTGTCCCCCCAACTCCTACTTACCCCACCTTGTCCATCTGTCACCTCTTGCTTCTCGAGACCCCAGCCTGAATGCGCTTCCTCTGGGAAGCCTTCCTGGACCATCTCTTCCCCAGAAGCCCTGGGTGAAGGGCGCACCTCTGCCCCTTCCATTGTCAAAGCGTCTTTTCCAAAGGTTGTTTGACCCGTGACCCGTAGGAGGCAGTCTGTGCCAGCTGCCAGGTGACAGCTTTTTCTGCCTTGTTACATTTTGAACACTTGCACATTAGGAAGCGCCCTCCAATCAGTGGCCTTCACGGCCACCAGCCTCCCTGTGTCTTGAGTTAAAGTGTCCCAGGAAAGGCCCTGCTGGCTCCTGTGATTGCTCCTGCATTTCTTCCCCTTTGCTGGGCCTGGTTAAGGCAGCACTTAGATGCTTCAAGTGACCAGTCTGGACATGCAGGTGAAGAATTAGAAATGAAAAATGTGAGACGCTCCAGGGAAGGCGATTGGCTGGGAGTAGGGTGAGCTGGACTTTAGTGGGGAACCCAGGTCTGGGCATCTGAGTGAAGGTGGCCGTTCTCCAATGGGTGTTGAGCAGAGGAAGTTGCACGTGACTCGGAAACTCAGCCCAGGTGTTAGGGATGAGGAGAACGGGAGGGGATTCTTTGTGGCAGCAGCAAACCGTCTTTACCCATCAGCCTTTGCAGGAATGGATTTTTGGATATGGGGGTGTTTGGGGGAAGGCTGGCCACTCACTGCAGAGAGAGACTGGCAGATGGTACCACCAGCTGCTTAAAGGCTGTCTCTTCCATATACTTCATGCCTTGGGGGCAGTGGGGTAACTAAACAGCATGAGTAGCCAGCTTCTAGAAAGCATGGCTGACAGCCCACAATGGAAAGAAAATGTAACTGGGAATGTCACAAGTGGCCCCCAGTTAGTGCCTCAGTTTCCCCATCTGTCAGCCAGAGACACTGCTTTCTCTCAGGTCTTTTGCGGCATCACCAATGATGAGAAAATGAGGGAATCGCTGTGGAAAGTTAAAAGGTGCCACACTGATGAGGGTGGTGTGATGAAGCCACATTGAACGGGAACAGTTTGGCCAAGTGGGTGGGGTGGACTGGCTTTCCCAAGGCCACCCTTGCAGATCCAAGAGGACCCTTTGGCATCTCCTTCTGAGGAGCCCAGGAAGGAAGAGGTATCCGTAACAGTTCACTGGAGTTGGGCTAAATTAGTCCCAAAGATCTTCCTTGGACTTCCTAGGGAAAGGAAAGAGTCTGTCAAATCCAGAGAAAATCAGCAGACCCATTTGTTGATCACCCACCACGTTCAAGGCAATGCTCCAGGCCACGGCTTCACACGCAGTTTCTATCAAGGGCCAGATTATGAATATTTGGGACTTTACAAAATGCATGGTCTCTGTCTCAGCTATTCAGCTCTACCATTGTAGCGTGAAATCTGCCATAAACAACACATCAACAAATGACCATCGTGGGTGTGCTTCAACAAAAGTCATTTATGGTCACTGAAATGTGGGTTTCACATAATTTTCACTTGCTGTGAGATGCTGTTTTACTTCTGATTTGTTTTTGTTTTTCACCCGCTTAAGAACGTAAAAAACATTCTTAGCTCAAGGGTCATGCCAAAATTAGACAGCTACAAGCTGTAGTTTGCCAATCCTTGTTCTAGGACCTGGGGTTAGAGCAGTGAACAAAAGCAGAGGACACCCACTTGGGTGCCATGTCCATTGGTGCCAGGAATCAGTTGTATATCTACATGGCTGTACCCTCATGGAGCTTCTGCCTGAATAGGAGACACCAGAGGTAACAAGTGAATAGCCACATCTGCTGTCTAATGTCTGGAGATGACTCAAATGATTTATTTGAAGACATAGAGCAGGGCGAGAGGACAGGCAAGGGGAGGAACCATGTGGATAGGTGCCTAGAGGCCAGGCATGATGGATCATGCCTATAAACTCAGCAATTTGGGAGGCTGAGGTGGGTGGATCACTTGAGGCCAGGAGTTCGAGACCAGCCTGGCCAACATGGCAAAACATCATCTCTATTTAAACAAAGCAAAACAAAAATTAGCCAGGTGTGGTGGTACATGTCTGTAATCTCAGCTACTCAAGAGGCTGAGGCACGAGAATCGCTTGAACCCAGGAGGCAGAGGTTGCAGTGAGCTGAGCTCGCACCACTGCACTCCAGCCTGGATGACAGAGTGAGACTGTATCTCAAAAACAAAAACAAACAAAATCCAAACTACATAGATGCCTAGACAAGGAACATAAATAGATTTGATCTCATTGTGAAAGAACTTGCTAACAAGCTGCTGGCAAATGGAACAATTCCTAGTCTTTGGATATGCTGAGTTCATTTATTCATTTAGTATTTATTGAGAGGCTACT
Organism: Cacajao melanocephalus; assembly: GCA_963573385.1. NCBI lineage: Eukaryota > Metazoa > Chordata > Mammalia > Primates > Pitheciidae > Cacajao > Cacajao melanocephalus. The sequence continues at coordinate 53,322 of CAUYLG010071920.1, forward strand.
TTGTGCCTGACATTGGATTAGATGCTGGGGAAAGAGATGCCAGGGGCCTGATCATACTCATCTTTGAATAGCTAGTGCTTGGCACATCATAAGTCTCAGTCTTACCATCATTGGGAAAGAAGATAACATGATTGCTTTTAGTCTCAGTGACTCAACCTCCCTCCACCCTGGGGACTATATAGAGACCTGTGTGTACTAAGCAAAGTGATGGAAATTGGCATCTAGAGTCTCCGTGGAGGTGGTGTTCTGAGCATGGCATCCACCATCTGGGCACTGAAACTGTTTGTCACCAGCTCCCTTCAATATACCCTCATTCAACAATTAGTCATCCAGCATCCCTTCTCTATGCCAGGAACTAGTTTGGATGGATTCATTTGGGAGAAAAGCAGACAGAATCCCTGTCCTCAGGGAGACTGCAGCCTGTTTAAGGTGGGTGGGGAAACACAGGGATAAATGGTCGTTAAAATGTGCATGTAGGCCAAGCACAGCGGCTCACGCCTGTAATCCCAGCATTTAGGGAGGCCAAGGTGGGCCGATTATCAGGACAGAAATATGAGACTAGCCAGGCCAATATGCAGAAACCCCAACTCAACTAAAAATACAAAAATTAGCCAAGTGTGGTGGCTTCTGCCTGTAGTCCCAGCTGCTCAGGAGGCTAAGGAAGGAGAATTGCTGGAACCCGGAAGGTAGAGGTTGCAGTGACCCAAGTTCATGGTACTGCACTCCAGCCTGGCAACAGAGCAAAACTCCATCTAAAAAAAAAAAAAAAAAAAAAAAAAAAATTAGCTGGGTCTCACCTACTCAGGAGGCTGAGGCACAAGAATTGCTTTAGCCCAGGAAGAGGAGGTTGTAGTGTGCTGAGACTGTACCACTGCACTCCAGCCTGGGTAACAGAATAAGACTCCATCTCAAGGAAAAAAAAAATTTCATGTAAAATTGCAACAGCAATTCCAGGACACACATAGTTGTATTTTATAGTTGAGCTAGAGATGAAGGGTGGTAAAAGTTAACTAGAGGAAGGGCTGAAGGGGAAGATTCCAGGTCAAGGGAGCATCGTGTACAAAGGCTCTTAGGTAGGAAGAGGTGTTGGTAGTTTAAAGTACTCACAAGACCAACAGGGGAGCTCTAGCAATAAGCAAAAAGGTTGATCTGCTCATAGGTCAAGTTGTAATACCTGAAAGTGCTGGGTTTAGAGCATCTGTGTCTTTGCCTTGAGCAAGGAGAATGGAGGTAGAGGCATCTCTCAGTACCAAACTGAAATTTGCCAGAGACCTGAGGGGAAGGTAGGCCCCTATATTAGTCTATTCTCATGCTGCTGATAAAGACATACCTGAGACTGGGTAATTTATAAAGGAAAATAGGTTTAATGAACTCACAGTTCCACGTGGCTGGGGAGGCCTCAAAATCATGGCAGAAGACACGTCTTATGTTGTGGCAAGCAAGAGAGAGAGCTTGTGCAGGGAAACTCCTCTTTGTAAAACCGTCAGGTCTCATGCGACTTATTCACTATCACAAGAGCAGCACGGGAAAGACTCACCTCCATAATTCAGTTACCTCCCACCAGGTCCCTCCCGTGACACATGGGAATTATGGGAGCTACAGTTTGAGATTTGGGTGGGGACACAGCCAAACCATATCAGCTTCAAAGATAGGATTCTGGCAAGTTGGGACTGGGGGGCAGCCCTCACATCCTCTCCCCACAGAACCATGCTTCTTCTACCTTTGAGCCCTGACCAAGACGTCATCTGGGATCAGGAAAGCAACCCCTGACCCCACGTTCTTAGCCCTGGATTTAGGGTACCCGTCCTTGGGAGGTCTTGCCTCCTGTTATAATGTTGTTTCTCATGACATGCATTCCATGGAAGGAAATCCTCCATTGCTCCAGCAATGGCATAGACTCAGTGTCCTGGGCTGTTTCTCTGTCATTGAGCTGCCATGGGATTAGGAGAAGCTTTTGAACCAGATTCAACTTAAAAGGCTTGTGCCCTCTCTGGCACTTTATTGGCCACAAAAGCCTTGAACAAGGCACTTGTGTTCTCTGAGCCTCACGTCTTTCCTTTAAAACAGATTGCACAAGTGCCTCCCCTGCCTCCTCAGGTTGCTGAATAAAATACTGTATTTGAGTAGACTTTCATTATTCCATTGATCTAGCCAGCAAATATTTACCAAACACCTGTTACAAGTCAGCAGTAGGCCACCTCTCAATTGGCAGCACTTGTGGTTCTGGAAGCCTGCAGGTGGGCATGGGAGACTCGTATCCATGCAGGGTGGTTTGTGATGCTTTTCTTGGCTTTCCATGAATTCTTGCCCAGTAGCTGCCCCAGAACAAGGCAGAGAATAGAGATTAGACGAGCACACAGAATTCTTGGTCCATGAGTGACTTGCTCCCTTGGGCACAAGTGATTGTGTGTCTGCCATCCAAGGCACCCAAAACAGAAACTTTCTGTAGAAGGAGAGAGCCTAGGCATGATCCATGAATGAATGAATGGATGGATGAATGAATGAATGTCTTACACAAGCACTAGAGTGAAAGGATTAGCTATCTCTTCTTTCTGCATAAGTCAACAAAAGTAGTTGGCTTTTTCTCCTCTCTCAAGTTATTTGGCAATCCAGGGCTAGGAATTCATATCTATGCCACTTCCTTTGGGAAGCCTTCCGTGATGCTGTCTCCCCACACTGCACGTCTCCAAGTATCTGTGAGGAGCTCAAGCTGTGTGCCCCCAAACCACCTTGCCTGTTCCCTGCTGGGGCACATGTCATAGGATAGTGGGGTTGCTGGAGTCCTCTGTAGCCCACACTGGGCCATAAGGGCTAAGTCCCCTTAATTCTCTTGGGGACCCTGCATTGAGACTGGCTGCTACAGCGTATCCTGAGTCTCCACCATTGGCTCTCCAGCCCCTGCCTGCACGGGGCTAGGACATGAGAATCCACATTTTTTAGGCACTTCCTGAATGCCAGGTATGGAGGCAAGCACTTTGCATGTGTGATCTCATGGCACCTTCTGCACAACCCTGGAGAATGGATGTTCTCTAATCCCACTGAACAGATGAAGAAACTGAGCCTCAGAGAGGTTAAGTAGCTTGCCCAGGGTCATATTTGCAAGTGACAGACCTTGGACTCAAACCCGGTTCTGCCTAACTTCAAAACCCATGCCTTAGCTTGTCTGATCTGTGGTACCCTTAGTAAATGTGGAACCAGTTGTGTTAAATGGCTGATCTAGCCTCTCCAGAGAGAGGAAAATGCACAGCATGGTAGTTAACACGTTTCTCTAGCTATTGCTGTTTGTTACTCACCACCTCTGCAGCCAGAAAAAAACAGCAACTAAGGTCTTGTACAAGAACTTGCTCTTAAATAATAACACGTAACCTCTACCCAGGGATTGTTCAATGCCAAGGGCTATCCTAAGAAGCTTTAGCTACATTAACTCATTTATTTCTTATAACAACTTTGTATTCAAGGAAGTTGAGGCACAGAGAGAAAACTTACCCAGAATGACACATTTCACCAGTAGCAGAGCCAGGCTCGGAGCTCAGAGACTGGTTCCAGTGGCATGGCAAGGGGGTTAACCACTGCACATGGCGTGTATTGGAGCAGCTGCATTCAGGCTGAAGGAAGCCCTTTGAAGCTTACATTTTCTCCTTATACTCAATCTGTCTGTTGCAAAGAGACCGACACAGTCAGATAATGCACCTGTTTTTGGAGGGGGGTACTGATCCCATCCAAGACACTACAGACTTGTCTCTGAAGTCAGTTCATTGCCTGGGGTGAGAAATAGCCAGCCGCAGTTACCTCCCATTTCTCTGCCAGTTTCCAGTTACTGTGGTATATTTGTGTTAGTGTAAAAATGACAAAGCAATAATTTTTCATTGTATCCTTCAGTCACCCATGAGAGATTGGATTTAGGTCACAATTTATTACCCCGTGGAATTGAATTCAATTTTTAACACCATGTCAGCCATTCTGGTATTAGAGCCTTTTAATGGCTGTGAAATTTATACAATGATAAAGTAATTTAAAACATATGTAGGAAGAGCATCAGACAAATTGATGTGTATAGAACCCTGTGGTAAAAATTGAATAGGAGATAAACATGGAAAATGGTGATTGATTAAGAGACGGTTGAAATAGTGCTTGCTTTGATAAACTCTTAATGGTGAAATTAGTAAACTAATTTATTCTTTGCAATTTTGAGGAGGGTTATGTTGCCCTAAATCAGAATCGAGGCTGAGCCACAAAGCACAAATTAATAGCTCACCTCCAAGTGTGGCATGGATAGAGTGAGAAACCTTTCAGAGGAACTGGGAGGCTGCCAAGAGCCAGTCCCCTGTGACGCTTCCAGAGACCAAAGTGAAAAGATGGTGAGAAGGCAGGGAAAGGAGAGTTCTCTTCATGACTTTTAAGAACTTGCTCGAATAATGTTATTATTTAAAAAAACTGAAACATTGCAGATAAGAAAATCCATCTTGATCCATCAGTCCTATCTGAGCAGTGGCACCTGCGTGCACATTTTTGCTCTTCTTTAGATATCTAAACTCAACACATGCCAAAAAAAAAAAAGTGTGTTTTTGTGATGAGGGATTCATAAATCATATGAAACTGCTGTATGAACCTGAAACTTGTAAAAAGATATTAATGGAATCTGGCCGTGGAGTGAAAGAATTCACAAGTTACATGAAACTTTTTTTTTTTAAGCACATGTTCAGGTCTGAGGTCTTTTCTTTTGAAATGGAGTTTTGCTCTCGTTGCCCAGGCTGGAATGCAATGGCGTGATCTCGGCTCACAGCAACCTCCGCTTCCCAGGTTCAAAAGATTCTCCTGCCTCAGCCTCCTGAGTAGCTGGGATTAAGGCATGTGCCACCACACCCAGCTAATTTTTGTATTTGTAGTAGAGAGGGGCTTCACCATGTTGGTCGGGTTGGTCTTGAACTCCTTACCTCGTTATCTGCCCACCGGCCTCCCGAAGTGCTGGGATTACAGGCATGAGCCACTGTACCTGGCCAAGTTATTTCTTTAGAGTAGCTGACCATATTACTCTGTAGATAGATACACCATAGCGTAATTGATCATTCCCTTATTGAGGGACATTTAGGCTGTTGCCAGTTTTTTGCTGTACTAAATGATTGTTTTGTCAGATGTCTCAAAGATGTACATAACTAGTACCTTTCTGGATGCATCAGAGAAAAGCTAATTTGCTACGTACAGTAGATGCTCCAGGACATTTGAGCTTAATTCTCTTGGGGACCCTGAGTTGAGACTGGCTGCTACAGAGTATCCTGAGAAATGGATTTGGCAGGTCAAAAAGCTTGCCCATTTAAATTTTAATAGACAGCACAAACTGCCGTGTAAAAAGCCTATACCGGTTGTAACAGTATATCCTGTATTGGTCACCAGCAGATCTTGGAAGCTTCTAAAACACCCTCATCTTCCATCCTGCATTCTGCCTAGGATCCCTCTTCAGGTTTCACGTTAGTAACATCTGTCATTTCTAGACCTCCGAGATCCTAGCAATTCTCTTTCGTGGTCAAAGACAGTGGGCATACTTGGTTTTGTGTTGGAAACAGACTCCCAGGCCCCACCTCCAGGGATTCTGACCCAGGTCGAGGACAGAAGCTGAGAAATTATACTTCTGCCAGAGGCTGCTACCACTCCAGGACCACACTTTGAGAAGCTCGGACCTGGGAGAACGTCCTGTTTCCCCCAGTTCTGCCCTTTTTCTGATTCAGTGGTTCACACCCAAGGCCACTGAGCCCCTCAGGGGACATCTGGCCATGCCTACAGACATTTAGTTGTCCCAGCTGGGAAAGGGAGTACTACTATGTAGTGACCAAGGATACCGCTTAACATCCTGCAGTGCACAGGACAGCCCCACAATAATTTTCCAGTCTAAAATGTCCGTGGTGCCACAGTCAAGCATGATGGGAGACCAGGGCATCTGCAGTTCCCATTCAGTATGGACACATTGGCATCCACAGTCTCACTCTTGGATGTGGAAATCCTCCCCCTCACCCCTCTGACTTTCTCAGCCCTTGATGACTCTTTTGTCCCCTGAAGACCCCTCTCCCCAGCCTGAAGAGCTCATCATGAGACACCTCACATTGATTGCTGACTGTCGCTGCACCTTGTGCTAAGTGCGTAGAATTGTGCTTAGCCGTGAAAGCTTGAGTCAGTCGGCTTGGGTTTGAATTCTGGCTGTGTCCCTCCCTCACTCTGGGACCTCGGGCAAGGGACTTCACTGCTCTGTCCTTCGCCTTTAATCTATCAAATGGGCATGATGATTGGCATCTGGTTTGCCCAGGACAATAATGATCTGTGTCTGTCATTCTGGTATAGTTAGTAATGGAGCACCTTTTCGCTCTCAAGAGTTTTCAGTCTCACTCTAACCTGATGAAGCACGCTGCTGCTTTGTTCTCCCATTTCACGGACAAGGATTCTGCTATAGAGTGAGACTGGATGACTTGTTTCAGATAAGTCATTCGGCCTTACTCTAGGGTAGTAGGGAGCCATGCATGGGTTTTGAGCAGGACAGTGGCATTATCTCATTTACACTTTAACAAAGAGATTGGCAAACTTTCCATAAACCGACCATAATAAGTCACATGATCACCCTAATGATGATAGTCGTAATAGTTCTCAGCTTGTAGAGTTTCTGGGAGGATAGAATGAGAGGATCTGTGTAAATTATTAAAGCAGAAGCTGTCTCTGGAAAGTGCTCAATAAAAGTCGGCTCTTCTGGTTACGTACCTAAAGGAACTGAAAGCAGAGTCTTAAAGAGACATTTGCACACCTTTGTTTACAGGAGCATTATTCACAGTGGTCAAAAGATGGAGGCAGCACAGGCATCCATGAACAGATGAAAGGATAAGCAAAATGTGGTATATGCATACAGCAGAATACTGTTCAGCCTTACAAAGGAAGAAAGCCCTATCACATGCTACAAAATAGATGCACCTGGGGGATGTCACCCTAAGTGAAATAAGCCAGTCACCATAGATCCAGTACTGTGTGATTTCCCCCTTACACAAGTTATCTAGAGTAACTAAATTCTTAAAGACAGAAAGTAGGATGATGGGTTCTAGGAGCTTGAGGGAGAGAGATACAGGGATTTGTTTTTTAATGGTCATAGAATTTCAGTTTTGCAAAATGAAAAAGTTGTGGAGATTGGTTACAACTCCACAACTTTTGATTAAGATGGTAAATGTTATGTTTTCTAAAACATGCATTTTCTAAAACATGCATTGTCTCATTTAAATCTTGCTCTAACTCAGTGAAGTAGGCTGCTTCTTACCCCTCCCATTTCACAGATGAGGATTCTCCTGTAGAGAGAGGCTGGATGTTTTGTTCCAGATAAGCCATTTGACCTTTACTCTAGGGTAGTAGGGAGCCCTGGGTGGGTCTTGAGCAAGATGGTGGCACAATCTGGATTATACTTTAACATAGGGATTGGCAAACTTACTGTAAAAGGTTAGATAATAAATAGTTCAGGTTTTCCAGGGTGTAAAGTCTCTGTCCTAACTACTCCACTCCATGTGTAGATAGTACATAAATGAATAGGCATGAAATAGGCGCTGATAAAATGTTATTTACAAAATGGATGGTTAGATTTGGCCCGAGACCATACTTTGCCAACCTTTGCTGGTACGGTTTGGCTGTGTCATCTCCTAAATCTCTACTCTAGGGTAAATTGTACTCCCGCAGTTCCCACGTGTCATGGGAGGGACCCAGTGGGAGGTAATTGAATCACAGGGGTGGGTCTTTCCCTTGCTGTTCTTGTGATGGTGAGTAAGTCTGGAGATCTGATGGTTTTATAGAGAGGAGTTGCCCCGCACAAGGTGTCTCTTGACTGCGGCCATGTAAGATGTGCCTTTCACCTTCTACCATGATTGTGAGGTCCTCTCAGCCACAGGGAACTGTCAGCCCATTAAACTTCTTTTTCTTTATAAATTACCCAGTCTTGGGTATGTCTTTATCAACAGTGTGAAAACAGACTAATATCCCTGCTTTGGAGAGCGCCCTGTCTGCTATCACCTTCCAGTTGTAGCAGGTGGAGAAGACAGTTCCAGAAGGTAGGATAGTTATCTGCTACTTACCCATACTGTATCCCCTAAAAAGCCAACTGTGTCGTAACCTGGGAGTTGGTAAGAGCCTCCTAAGGAAGCAGCACGTTCCCAGGGGCGCCCCTTCGGTTCCGACGTCGATGCTGCCTCTTTTCTTCCCTCTCCTCTTAATTGCCTTGATTGTGCGACGAATCTCCAGAACTTTTTCATTTTGCAAAACTGAAACTCTATGGCCATTAAAAAACAAATCTCCATACACTCACCCATTCACACTGAAAGCTCCCAAGAAAGAGGGCCCTGGCGAGGTGACCTGGAGGCCCAGCAAGGCCACGGCAGTGGGCCAGGCATGAAGGAACTGTGGTCTCCACTCATGCTGGCTTGACGGCAGTGTTTGTTTCAAGACTTTATTAGCGTTACAGTGGGGGACCTGGAGAATTTAAAGGTGCTGTTGCCATTGCTTTCTCAGCCTAGACCTCAAAGGGCAATTAACCTGGTTATCCAGGCCTCCCTCCCTCCCCTTGTTTATTGAGATGAACACAGGAAATGCGCTATTAGGTGCATGGAACGTTGTCAAGGAATTTAACTGTAATTTGTAAGGCTCTATGGGAAAGACCCCAGTGGTCGATTAATAATGCATTTGTAGAGCAATAAAGACTCCAGCAGATCAGTGGAGCTCAGCCTCCAGACTTAATTATGCATCTGGAATCCTAGAAGGTTTCTCTCTGAGGTAGCAGAGGGGTGTCTACACTGAGGTTGTCTGTCTCCAAAATCATGGGACAGGATCCTGTGAAATGTGAAATAGTGGAAGTGGTCCTGTCCAGATGGTCAAGGACATGGGTTTCTAATCCTTGGAGTTTAATCCTAGTTCTGCCAACAGCTATGGAACATTGGATATGTCTCCTAAACCTCTGTGTGCCTCAATTTTCCCCATCTCTAAAATGGGGATAATGGTAGTATCTACCACACAGGTCCTCCTAAATGGGATGATGTATAATGCATAACAAAGTACCTGGTGCATACAGAGTAGGTGCTTATTCAGTACTAATTATCTTATTACTGTCCTCATTGTTAATAGCGTTAGACCCTTCTGGAAAGCGCAGGCCACTGAGGCTGGTTCAGGCTTGGTCCTGAAGAACTTGAAAAAGGTCAGTTCTCATTCTCACATCTCAGCCAGCAGCAAGACCTTTCAGTTCTCCATCCCGAATATCACTCCTGGGTCCATTTCTGTCTCTCTCTCTTCTGCAACATCTTTGGCCAAGTTGCCAGTATTTCACGTAGATTGTGGCGATGCATTCCTGACTTACTTGCTCACATCTGCGTCTCACACCCCCTCCCTGCCCCTCCCAAGGGAATCTTCATTCTGTGTCCTTACTATGCTTCTTAAGATATACTTGGAGCTGTACGGCTCATCTGCTGAAGACTTGCCAAGGACTTTCCCCATTGCAATTCAGTGAGACCTTCAGGACTCACTGCAGTCTGGCCCACCTCCTTCTCCAGCCTCATCTCCCTTCATTCTCACCGATTCTCCCTGTTCCTGCATCCCCTAGAGAAAACAGACTGTAGCTGAAGGCTTCCCCACATGCTAATCCTCCTGTCCAGAACCCTGTTTTCATGCCTTTCCCAGCAAGTTCATGCAGTTCCTTGCATCTGAGTTTAAACTCAGTTATGCTTTCTCAGGCAAAACTTCTTTCAAAGCATTTATCCCAGTTTATAATATGCATATATTTGTGTAGTTTTTTTTAGCATCCCTTTTTCAAATTAGACTAAAATATCCAGGAGGACAGATTCTAAATTTTTTTTTTCACTGCTTATCCCACCTGGTACTAGGTAGCTACACTGGATGGATAAATGGAGGGATGAATGAGAAAATGGGATATATGGAAAGATGGGTGAATGGATGAAAAGATAGATGGAATGGGTAGGTTAATGCATGGATAAGATGATAGTTGTACAGACAGATGGAAGGAAGGATGAATGAACTAGCTCAGGGAGTTGGTGGGTGGGTGGTAGATGGACAGATGGACAGACTGGGTGGGTGGATGGATGGACAGATGAATTAACAAACTGGGTGGGTAGGTGGGTGGATGGATGGATGGATGGATGGACAGATGAACGGACTGGTTGGGTGGATGTGTGGGATGGATGGATGGATGAATGTATGGACAAGGTGGGTGGTGGATGGATGGATGATGGACAGTGGATGAATGGGTGGACAGGGTGGGTGGTGGATGAATGGATGAATGGATGGATGGACAGGGTGGGTGGTGGATGGATGGATGATGGATGTTGGATGATGGATGATGGATGAATGGATGGACAGGGTGAGTGGGTGGATGGATGGACTGGGTGGATGGGTGGGTGGATGAGTGGGTGGATGGATGGATGGATGGATGGGTGGATGGATGGCTTATAGGGGTCCAAGTCTGTAGGTGAAGAGTCCAATAAGCATGCCTTTGGGGTTGTCTAGGTAAGAAATGACAATAGGTTCAATTAAGAAAGAAGAAAAGTTGGATTTGAAAACAATTCAGGAGGCAAATTTGGCAGAACTTGGCAGGCTATTGGCTGTGAAGACGGAGATGGGGAGGAATCGAAGAAGACACCGGGATTGTTCATTGGAGCAATTGATTGGTGTTGCTGTCACTGACCAAAATGGAGAAATTACTGCATCTAGAAAATGAGCGGATGACTGCCTCTACCTCACTGTCGTGAGATATCTCACCCCATTGTGAGATCATGTAACTCCTCAACTTACTTTGCAAAAGCTGATAGAAGTAGGAGAATCTGTGAAGGATGGAGTTCAGCTCCAGTGGTGCTGTTGAGACAGAAAGAACAGTTTTGCAAAAGTCCTAAAGTCGCTATACACGTGGCATGACTAACGAGCCGAAAGGCAGAAGAGATTGCTGAAGTTTAGTTAGCAGTGAGAAGCATAGATGCTGAAGACAAAGAGGAGGGCAGGGGTCTGGTCATGCAGGACCTTGTAGGCCATGAAAGAGAATTTAGAATTTTCCCTTATTAGGGACCAACAGCATCACAAGACCTGATTTCTCTAAGACAGGGGTCCTGGGTCCAACAACATCTGCCAGTCCGCTTTTGTAAAAACACTGCCATGCCCATTCATTTATGTATCATCTGTGGCTACTTTCCGACTTCAAGGGCAGAGCCAAGTAGTTGCAACAGAGACTGTTTTGTTCTAACAGCCTAAACTATTAGGTTGGTGCAAAAGTTATTGTGGTTTTGGACATTACTTTCAATTGCAAAACCAGCAATTACTTTTGCACCAAGCTAATATTTAGTCTGTCTCTTTACAGAAGAAGTTTGCTGATTCCTGTTCTAAGACAAAAGCTGAAAGTTCCTGCCTGCTATTTCCCGTGTGTATTTGAACACTTCACAAATTTGCTGTTGTCTTCAAAAAGGATTAATGGGGACAAATTACAGATTTAACAAGGAATAACTGTAACTTGTTTCTCCAGGGTTTCAATTGACTTTTAGGGATGGGGTAGATGAATGGAAAAGCCAGGGGAAAAAGTGCTCTGAGTTTGGCTCATAATAAAATCCCCCAGCCTGTGCACCAGGTACACCTGCCCTCACCAGAAGGATGCTAAGTGAAGGTGGGATGGCCTGACGTACCAGATTCTCTACAGATGTTTGCTGAATGGTTAATGCATGAACAGTGACCTTCAAAGGGATTTGGAGCCGGCCTCGCACCTGGACCATTTGATACTGACTTGGAAATAAGGACAGACTCTTACCAGCCTGCTGCTGACTTTTACCTGGGCTCTCAGCTGACTTCCCTGGAATGGACTGAACCCCCAGTGTCACCCAAGGGACCCTAGAGGAACCCCTGCGTTTTGTCAACAGATGGCATGCAGGAATGACATCCCAGGGTCTCCCAGGGAGCAGAACTGGGCCCACATGAATATTGGAGCATCCTGTAGAAACACTGGTAAGAAATGCTGATGAATCCGTCTCTGGATTCTAATTACACCGCTGCGTCTCTCAGGAAGGAAGAGACCTTTTGCCACAGGCACACTTCACTAATCTGAAACCCAACACAGGCTTGGTTTAATTACATATGCACTTCCTGGAGTCATGAGAAAGACTGAAAAACTGATTCACTGCCTGTCAGGACAAAGGGCATTGATCCTAAACCTCCAACTCCACCAGTGTCTTCAACCAAGGCATGCTGCTGAGCATGGGAAGGCAGAAGAGAGGGCAGGAGTCACCCCAAGGGAGGCCAAGTTGTGGGGTAAGAAAAGTCCATTTGGAAAAAAAAAATTAATGGTTTCTCTAATGTACGTTTGAGCTTCTTCCCAGAATGAGAATGGGGAAGAAATACTGAACACCACAGATCTCATTCTGGAGCCCTTCAAATAATAATAATAATGGTAATAAGTGGTATTGTGAATTGAATACAATTATTTCCACTTTATGGACATTAAAGTTTGAGAATTACACATCCTTAGAATCTTTCATCTTTTCAATGCCCAAACAAGACTCACCTCAACATTGTTCTTCACCTTACTTTCTGCATTGAACAGCCGCCTAAATGCTGATGATTCCTAAATCAAGCCTCTTTTCTGAATTTCAGAATCCTATACTCAATTGCTAAGTAGATTTTATGGGTTGCAGTATATCCCCCAAATGTTGAATTCCTAAGCCCCTGTGTTTGTGAATGTGGCCTTATTTGGAAGTAGGGTCTTTGCAGATTATCAAGTTAAAATGAGGTCACGAGAGTGTTCCTGAATCCAAAGTGTACCATGTCCATATAGAAAAGAAAGTTCCGATTCCGAGCTAGACATGTACGCTGGCAGAATGCCAAGGGAACATGGAGGTAGAGACAGGTGATGCATCTCAAGGCCAAGGAGCGTGAACTACCAGCAGTCCCCCAGGAGCCAGAGGAAAGGCATGGAATAGATTCTTCCTCCTCAGCCCTCAGAAGAAACTAACCCTGCAACCCCTCGATCTGGGACTCCTAGCGTCCGGTACTATGAGACGTTAAGTTTCTGCTGTTTGAGCCCTCCCAGCTGTGTGACTTTGTTAGGACAGCCCCAGGGAACGACAGTGGGCATCACCAGTCAGATGTCCCACTGAGGTCACAATCCCACACCAGCTTTGCAGCGCTGTCCCTCAACCAAGTCCAGCCTTCTTTTTGTTCTCTCCGTTTCAGTTGTGATACCCATATGCATTAGTCCCACTAACAAAAAATCCAGGTGTCTTCTTTGATTCCTGATAGCCATTTAGACCAATAAATGAAGAAGAGGTGGTAAGACCCTACACATGCTCACTTTCACTTTTAACATGGAAACTAAAGCCAGCAAGATGCCAGGCCCGGGTTAGATGCTTGGATTTTCTGAATCAGTTGCTAATAATTAAAAATCAGGTACTTTCATTTAAATTTCCAGATCTCCAGCTTCCCTCAAGATAAATAGAAAGATCTGGCAACCTTAAGCCTTCAGGGCCACACGTGGCCATGCTGATCGGTTGCTGAAAGAGGCATCTTTGTTGGATGAGACACAGATTTGCTTATTCCTGATCTGTGACGCTCACTGTGGTCTCACGCCAGGGCTTCATTACTCGTTAGGTGACCTGCCTGACCTCAGCACTTCCAACCCTGCTACAGCAGTGGACAGGATCACAGACCAGTTGCAGCCCTTTGGGTAAACCTCGTAGGTCATGAAAGGGAACTGGGGATTTTCCCTTACTACTAGGGTCCGACAGCATCACAAAATCCCTGATTTCTCTAAGACAGGGATCCAGGAACAAGATTCTAGGATTCCCAGGATGAGGAGAAATTAAACCATCCCATCATCCAGTGTTTCATCTCAGACTGTCTCCCACCATTTTATGGCTTTGATCACTCTTTATCCCCACAACTACAGTCTCTGTTAAAAAAAAAAAAATAACAATAAGACCAGGCGCAGTGGCTCACACCTGTAATCCCAGCACTTTGGGAGGCCGAGGCAGTCGGATCACTTGAGGTCAGAAATTTGAGACCAGTCTGGCCAACAAGGGGAAGTCCTGTCTCTACTAAAAATACAAAAATCAGCCAGACATCGTGGCGCACACCTGTAATCCCCGCTACTCGGGAGGCTGGAGCATGAGAATTGCTTGAACCCAGGAGATAGAAGTTGCAGTGAGCCAAGATTGCACCACTGCACTCCAGCTTGGGCTACAGAGCGAGACGGTGTCTCAGTAATAACAATAAAGATCATAGAGAGTGATGTATGTGCTTAAAAGACTAGGGATGGATGCATTTAGAAACTGAGTTTGGACCGAAGCTGTTACTTGGAGGACACTCAAGGTGCAAATTCACCAACACATCGGATTTTCTGTAAACAGATGCAGGCACTAGGCAAACGTCTTTTAAGCCAGAAAGCTATGATCAAGAGAGACACAGTCCTTAAAGGAACTGCAAAGAAAGCATTTGTCATAATTCCCCAGTCAGTATCCTGAATGCATAATTTCTACCGTGACTCAGCGCATCTTTGGGGACTGAGAAACAAACGGTCCCTTTCATGTGTATAAGAAATACTGAGGCACTGAGATGGAGCCCCCTAAAGTTTGGAGTCTGCCACTGCCTCTTTGCAGCTGTGTGACCTTGGGCCAGGTTAGCTGACCTCTCTGAATCTCATTTGTAAATGATACTGGTATGTCCCTTTGCAGGATGGGTGGGAGGATTGGAGAGAAGAGGTCACCCAGCACCAAGCTCAGCAAATGATAGATCTCAAAAAAAAAAATCCAATGATAATGATGATACTTTGGCTATTAGTGGTTCCAGGCCACTTTGAACACATGTAATCTTGTGTATGACTTGAATAGCTTTGTCTGGCTTGTCTGAGATAAGGGAGCTTTTCCCTCTGAAATCTAGAACTACATTTAAGTAGACATCAGTAACCTCCATTCCCAAACTGAATTGGAACAAGCTACTTTTCCCACTAAAATGAAGTGAGGAATAAAATAGAGCAAGATGACTCCACTTTTTATTTTTCCGGGAAGTTTTCCCATTTTCTCATAATGAGAGATCATTAAAATAGCCAGGAGACAAATGGCATCAAATTAATAAAAATGTAGATCAAATGATCCTCCGTTACCTATTTTGCTCAATTGCAGTTGAGGAATGCATTGATTAAACTGCCGGCAAACCATTATGGTCATATTCATTACTATAGCATAATCTATTTTATTATGATGGGATAATAACTAACACAGTCTTACAGACAGACATTTCTCTATGGGCTAAGTAATCATTTACTGTGGATCTGTACCAGAGAACACTGGGTTTGTTTTGCTCAGGGTAGACTTGAGCCTTAGGGTGGGAGAGAAGATGGTTTATTTTCTTTGTATTTATCACATGGTGTAGTTTGCTGGATTTTCACATGGGGAGGGTTCTTAGAGTGCTGCTGTGAAATCTATAATGATCCCAGAGAGATTTTAGAAATGCCAAAAAAAAAAGTAGTCAATGAGCTGTTTTTTTTTTTTAATCTACTCTCTACCTGCTAGCTGATTTGATTGATTTCTTATATGCTTATTTACCCATGAGGCTCATTTATTAGGCATTTATTCATTATTCATTAGGCGAACAGGTGATAGCCGTGCAAAAGTTAGTGTCTCAAGACTTAGCGTTGATCAGAGCCTAATCGGAAAGGCAAAGACGTAACTGAACAGTTCATCAGGGTAAAGGTATGCACAGAGATTTGTAAGAGCCGAAATGGAGGGATGATTTTGGGAGTGAAGCATCCGGATTTGGAAGTGGTGATGATATGGGTGCGGGAGGCAGGCTTTCTGAAATTGAATCCAGGCTCTGTCACTCATGAGTGAGGTGCTCTTGTGCAGATCACCGCATTCCTCCAGGCTCAAGTTTTTCCTCTACAAAATGAGGTGACAGCAGTGCCCACCTCAGTGTTGACACAGGTACCAGTTATAAGAATCGCTCAGTAAAGGTGTCTTAGGTACAATCTTCTTGAGTCCTCCAGTATGGAGGAGCCATGTTATTAGCATCCTCTGCTCTGCCCGTGAGGAAACTAGGACTTAGGGAGAGCAAGGACTTTGCCTGACATTGCCCAGCCACACAAAAGCAGACCCAAAATGTGAAGCCAAGTCTGCCACACCCCCAAGTACATGCACTTAACCAGGGTGGAGTTGGCATTTCATACACTGGTGGTGTTTATAGTGGTGTTTATAACAAGGGTTGAAAAATACCCCAAGGGGCCAGGCAGGATGTAAATGCCTACAGTAAGCAAGTAGAAGCTGCCCCTTACATAGCTCCACAGTAGTCTAAAGCCCCATGCCCCCTTGCCTTGAGAACCGCAGGTCCAGGCGTGCCTGCTCCTCCAGTTATTATTCTTTTTTAGTAAGAAATCTGAGTTTTAATCTGAAATCTCTTGATTTAACTGACAACTATTTTAATTTAAAACAAAGCAGCAAAACAGAGTATGAACCCAACAAAAGCTGTCTGCAGGCTGGGCAGGCAGGCCCAGGAGCTGGCAGCCTGCAAGCGCTGCTTTGAAGCAGGGCGTGTCTACAGGCCACTTAGTATGCACAAAGCCCTACACCACACCTTCCTACTTGAATTTCTGCTCTCAGGACTCTTGCTGGCTTCCACAGTCAGAAGTCTCCGTCACTAGCTTGTAGCGAGAAACCAGGCTGCTTCCTTTCCAGGCCCTCCTTTTGCTTTGCTCAGCACCAGCATCCATCGCTCACTGTTTTCAAGCAGGATGGGCCGTGCCGGCCTGCAGTGAAACTTGTCTGCTGGCGCCACCTTTCATTTTCTGAGTGTTTTGAGGCTGGGCATGAGTTTGCCTCGAGGTCTCCTTGAAACAGGAGATGCAAAATTCTCGTCGAGTTGCTTCTGTTGTTATTTTTCCTGTGGGGTTTGGGAGATGCTTGATGCAAAGTTCTGGTGCCTCCATAATCCACCCCATTTGATGTCAAGATGCATTTATTAAATAGCCACGCTTTGCATGTGGCAGGTGAAGGGAAGGTGCCTCCTGCAGAGCAGAGGAGACAAGTCCTGATAGTATGTCAGAGAGTGATATGGTGGAGGCTCTAAAAAAAAAAGTGACAGAAAAGAGGAAGAATTATGCCCAAAGGGGGCAGTCAGTGAAAGTGTCATAGTCTTTGAGATCGATAAATAGGTGAGGATATAATTTCACCAGGTCAAGAAGGACAGTCCAAACAGAAAGTATAGTACCACCATCACCACCACTGCCAACGTCATCACCAACACCATGATGAAGGCCACCACGTCAGGTCATCGCTACCTTCATCATTACCACCATTGCCAACACCGCTATCACCTCCACCACTGCCACCCCCATCAGAACCACCGTCACATTGTCCCCATCACCACCACTGTCACTGCCTTGACAGCCATCACAGCTGTCACCGTCACTACCAATACCACCACCATCTTCATCATCATCAGTCAGTAACCAATATTACTGAGAACATACCATAAAGCCCTTTACATGTTTTATTTAATTTGAGATTCAGAACCGTTTGACATGGGCATTATACACACACGTGTGCACATATATATACACACACGTACGCACAAAGTCATACACTATATGTTTCAATCAACAATGGACACTATATACAATGGTGGTCCCATAAGATTATAATGGGGCTGAAAAATTCCTGTTGACTAGCGACATTGTAGTCATAACCTCATAGTTTATTTTTTATTTTTATTTTTTTATTATACTTTAAGTTCTGGGGTACGTGTGCAGGTTTGTTACATAGGTATACGCGTGCCATGGTGGTTTGCTGTGTCCATCACCCTGTCATCTACATTAGGTATTTCTCCTAATGCTATCCCTCCCCTAAACCCTACCCCCTCCTATACCTACCCAAGGCCCCCCACCCCTCGACAGGCCCTGGTGTGTGATGTTCCCTCCCTGTGTCGATGTGTTCTCATTATTCAACACCCACTTGTGAATGAGAACATGTGGTGTTTGGTTTTCTGTTCTTATGTCAGCTTGCTGAGAATGGTGGTTTCCAGCTTCATCCATGTCCCTGCAAAGGACATGAACTCATGTTTTTTATGGCTGCATAGTATTCCATGGTGTACATGTGCCACGTTTTCTTTATCCAGTCTATCATTGATGGGCATTTGGGTTGGTTCTATGGCTTTGTTATTGTGAACAGTGCCACAATAAACACATGTGTGCATGTGTTTTTATAATAGAACGATTGATAATCCTTCGGGTATATATCCAGTAATGGGATTGCTGGGTCAAGTGGAATTTCTGTTTCTAGATCCTTGAGGAATCGCCACACTATCTTCCACAATGGTTGAACTAATTTGGGATATTACCCGTAAGAATCAGTATTTCTGGAGTCTTCTGGAAAACCAGAAGATTAGGAACTTGGACTGCATTCCCCATGGTAAAATCATTGGCACTAAGAACAGATCACCTCTGTTAGGGTGGATAGACTTGTTCTAATCGGCCACAGCCCCTACCCAGCCTACTTCTCTCATTGACCCTACATGGGCAGCCCACTGTGGGCTAGAATTTGAGATCCCAGCATAAGCACGTCCTCCATGGGGCCTAGCCCAGCACTTGGAGCAGACTGCATACTCTCTAGTTTCCTCGTGATCTGATAGAGATCAGAGGCATCACCTCCAGTCAGACGTTCTTTGTGATCTAAGTGTAACTATAGTCACATTCATCTGGTCCACATGAGCCCGCAGCTGGGGGTCACATGCACAAGGAGGATGGAGGCAAACCAGCCCTCGCATGGACATGTGGGCCAGGACTGGCTCAGGCTGAGTTCAGGAGGCTTTTTGCACATTTTTTGCATGTCAGTTCTGGAATCTCACCTCGGAAGGGCATGGTGCCAGAGGTGAATAACACTAACTTTAGAAATCAAACAGATCTGTACAAAAAATACAAAAACTAGTTGGGCATGGTGGCATGCACCTGTAATCCCAGCTACTTGGGAGGCTGAGGCAGGAGGATTGCCTGAGCCTGGGAGGTGGAAGTTAGAGGCTATAGTGAGCTGAGATTTCGCCACTGCACTCCAACCTGGGCAAAAGAGCAAGACTTCGTCTCAAAAAAAAAAAAAAAGAAAGAAAAATCAAAAAACAGATCTGGCTTTGAATTCCAGTTCTAACTTTAGCTGTGTGGCCTTAGACAAATACCTTCACCTCTCTGAGTCATAGTTTTTTTTTCTCATCCTTAGAATGAGGATACAATCTACTCTGCCCAAGGGTTTTTTGGGCCAGGTGTATAAAATGCCATTTAAGAGGTCGACCCTCAGTAAGTAGCAACTACGTAAAAATGATTGTTGTTCCTTTTGTCAGATGAGTTACAGTCACCAGACAAGACAGTTACCACACACAGGTCAAGAGGAGGAAAATGGTTAGAGAGACAGGAAGATGAAGCTGCCTCCAATCAGAAGCCTCCTCCAGTCACAAGCCTCGCTGATGAGGACGTGGGGCTTCTAAGTCCCCTATTGGCTTCTTGAGACAGGACATCTTTTAAGCAGCAGTCACCTCCTCCCCTCAGCCCCCAACCCCACCACCATTCTGTGCTCATTGAGTATGCACCACTCGGTATTTAGGTGACACCTTATTAAACAAGGTTTGCCTGCAACCAGGCAAGTCACAATGAAGTCAGGAATTAAGATATAGCTTCCTGCATCGCCTAATTGGATTACAAGGATCATATGAATGCCGTGTTGACTATGAAATATGCAGAGGATTATTCAGTAATGACTTTCTTCTATCGTCCTTCACTAATCCTGTCAATCAGGAATGGCTTTAGATTAGGAGAGAATCCCACTGGAAGGAGCTGTCTTTCTCATTTACAGTTGGGCTTCCCCGGGAGCGGGAGAAGCAATAGCTCACTTATTGACCAGTGAAGACAGGTGCCATGTCTAAGCAGTGACTCTCTTCCTCATCTCTGGTCTGGGTTCCTGATCCAAACGCACAACAGTCGATGGACATTTCTACCCTGGGGGTTCCACAGGCATCTAACGGTCCCAAAAAGAACCTACCATCCTTCTGCCTCTAAAATCTCCTGAACCTTTTTCCCAGGTGAATAACACCATCATCCCCCAAGTTGCCCAAACCAAAAACCCAGGAGTGTTTGTTATTTCTACTCCCTTAAATCCACAAACTCGCTATCATTTCTAGGTCCTAAATACCTTGTATCCATCTCCTCCTCCCCAGCCATCCTGCTCTCCCCTTTAGGCATGTAATTTCTCTGTCTAGTACTACTACGGTCACTTCCCAACTCTTTCTCCTGCCCCATTTCTGCCTCTGTCTTCTCTTTAAAAGCAAAAACTAAAAAACATGGCTTTCAGAGTGGGCTTTGAAAAAATGTCCTTCTCTTCACATCACTCCCCTGATGAAAACCCTCATCAAAAACAAGGAAATACATTTCAGCTTGAATCTTTTCTACCTTCCAGGCCCCAAGCAGACACTGCTAATCAATCACTCCGTTGCTTCCTGCAAGGCAGAATTTAGACTAAGCTTTGCTGTGAGTTCATTGGGTTGACAAAAGAGATGAGACCTATTAGACATCTCAGGATCCTTCCGCATCTGCCCTCTGCCTGCTAGCCTGGCTCCTGCTGCTCCTCCTCCCTTACCTGCACCACAGAATTCACCTACCAGCAGTCCTGAGTTGTGGGGAGTTCTGAGTGACTCATGTGCCTTTGCACATGCAGTTAGTTCCCTTTGCCTGAAATGCCCTTTCCCACGTGTGTCTACCTAGAAAACTTTTACTTTACTTAGGTGCTTCTTGTCCATGGCTTCTTGTCCGTGAAGCCCAAGGGTTTAAGAATTTTTCTCCAAGCGCCCACTGCCTCTGTGCCCAGGTGTTCATTTTAGCAAGCACCTCCTTGCACTGATGTTGTTGGTTAGCATGTCTGAGACAGACATGAGGCTTAGGCATCTTTGCATCCCTGGTACCTGCCACGGCCCCACTGTGCTCAGTAGCTGTTTATAAACAATCAAATGGGTGGTGGAATAAATAGCATCTGTCTTACTGAATGCTTACTTGATGCCAGACACCAGACTAAGCACTTTTTCTGCGTCATTGTATCCAGCCACAATCTCTCTGTAAGGTAGGCACGGGAGGTTTTTTTTTGCACATGTAGAAAATGAGGCTCAAAGCAATGAAGTCATCTGCTCAAGGCCACACAGTGGTGGACCCAGGTCTATCTAGTGTTTTTTTCCAGAAACCTTTGTCAATATCTGGAAGCTTTATTTTTATTTTTTGAGGCAGGGTTTCCCTCTGTTGTCCAGGCTGGTGTGCAGTGGTGTGATCTCGGCTCCCTGCAACCTCTGCCTCCTGGGCTCAAGCCATATACCCACCTCAGCCTCCTGAGCAGCTGGTACTACAGGTGCACACCACCCTGCCTGGCTAATTTTTGTATTTTTAGTGGAGACAGGGTTTCGCCATGTTGGCCAGGCTGGTCTCAAACTCCTGACCTCGGGTAATCTGCCTGCCTTGGCCTCCCAGAGTGCTGGGATTACAGGTGTGATACACCACTCCTGTCCAGGAAACATTTTTAATGGTAACAATTAAGGAGAGGATGCTCCTGTCATTTAGTGGGTTGAGTCCAGAGATGCTCCTGGGCATTGTACAATGCACAGGACACCTTGCCATCACCCTCATTAGAGAACCATCCAGCCCATAGTGCTATTAGTGCTATTGTATGAGGTTACTATGCCCTAGAGGCTTTGCACATAACCATGGCCTTAAATGTCACTGTGGTGTGTGGCTCCGTAACTGCTGTTGCTGTTTCATTGGTTTCGATTGCTCAGGATCACAAGCTGCACAAATATAGTCAGAAGGTGCTGCCTTCCCTTCGGTTACATCAAGAATGACAGAATAGGGACCTGGGTCCAGATATACCTTCTACTAAACCTTGGGACTTCATCATTTGACCATGACAGCCACCAAAGATGATAGTTCTCGGTGCAAGCCATCTCCCCATTCTATCCATCCTGCAGGGGTCCACTTCAAACCCAATACCTCATGCAAATTTCCAGCAGCTTAAATGAATACATGCAGATTGCTTATTTTTTGCAAATGTTCTCAGAGGTGAGGTAAATATGTAATTTACAGAAATCCAAAGAACCCATGATCCGAATCTGCTTAAGCCACATGAAGTCAACAGAGGGTTAACGGCACCCAATTTATTTTCATCAAGAAATTTGAACTTTGGTCGTAGAATGCAACTTCGCTGCGACTCTACATTATTTATTATTCATGGGGCATTGTAACTTACCACAGTCTCTGAGTAATCTTTTTAAGCCTGCCAAAAGAACCGGTGTTAATTGCTTACACTGGAACATATTTGCTGTTGGAAATGTCACACCATAATTATATCCCATTTCGCTGTCTGACAAGTAATATACTAAAAGAAAATTAGGTTTTTTTTTCTTCTTCTTTTTGTGATGTGTAAAACCATTCCCGAAACCCTTCAAGCAGCACGCAGGTGGCAAGTTTCTGGACTTGTCAAGAAGTTAGGCAGAAAACTTTCTGGGTTTGCTGATGGTAATAAAAGCCAGACCAGCAGGGTCTGCTTGGTGGACTTAGTAACCTGAGCTCACACTCTGAAAGCCCCATGTTAGATTTTATGCTCCACTTTCACCGTCTTGAAACTTAATATTTTTTAAACAAGGGGCCTTGCCTTTTCATCTGTAGTGAGCCCTGCAAATTATGGAGTGGGTCCTAAAAAGAAGGAGGAAAGGGAAACAGATTTAGCCCATAAAGACTGGAATTAAAGGGCAGGGAATAGTTGACGTTTAAGGACATGATGAGAATTTCGGAGACACAGACCAATTATAAATGAGAAAATATGTGTGTGTTATAAGAATTGGTGGCTTATGAGGTCACACAGGACAAAATGTCTAATCAGATGACTCTTTCTGGAAGACTAGTACTATATTTGGTAGGCTGAGCATCTGTTAAACCGGGGATTGGTAAATGATAGCCCGCAAGCCAAATCCAGCCCACCACCTGTTGTGTAAGTTAAATTTTATTGAAACACAGCCACACCCGTTTGTTTTGGTCTGTGGCTGCCTTCTCTCTACAATGGCAGAGTCGAGTAGTCGCAACAGACAACCATATGGCCCACAAAGCCCAAAGTGTTTACTGTCTGTCCCCTTATAGAAAAGAAAATATTTAAGATTCCTGTCTTAAAATCTAGGGAGAGCGTCATGCACCTGGCTGTAAGAGATGCTGAGAAGTGTTGAAGAAGTGTTGACAAGTGTCACATTCTCCTCTGTAATTGTGTAGAACAGAGGGGAGAATGGATTTTGATGGATGCTTCGCTGTCCCTGGCATACCCGCTTTGCAGATTTAGAAGCTGAGGAGGCTTCAAGAGGTGAAGCCATTTGCCCAAGACCACAGATTAAGTGAGTGACAGAGCCAGGACACAGAAGAAAGCCTGACCTGAAAGTATAAAGCACGTGCTTTCTAAGTTGTGATAACTTCCCTGCATCAGCTAACAAGCACGCATACACTGAGTAATCTTTTGTACAGATTCACTGCTGAGACCGCAAAATAAAACTGGGAAAGAAAACAAGCCAAATCACAGACGGCTCTTGCCCCCGAAGGGTGAGTAGGCGTACATGTGCCTGGTCTTCATAGAGGGCAGATGCTGCTAAAAATGTTGGTTAGGTTATTCATTTGTTTACTTAAGAAATATATAGAAAGTTTAGGCTTTCTAAATGGCTCACCTTCACCCATCTCAGTGCCTTGCTGCTTCTCCTGTCCCTGTCTTGTCACTGTTAGAATGTGATCAACAAGAGAACATCTGTACGATAGCTAACAAATGGTCGTATGACCATATACAACAGCCTTTAATTAAAATATGTCAGGTTACCTTTCTCAGTATTTCCTTTCCATTTTCCACTTTGGGAAATTGAAGCTCAAAGGTTCTCGTAGCTTCTCTAGATAACAGAGCTAGCAAGGGCTGGTCCTAGAATTTGAACTCAAGTCTTTCTGCCTTCCGTGCCCAAGTATAAAATGACTATATTAGGTAGGGCAACATCAGCTGCTACAACAGTCAAACCTAGCAATGTTTGTTTGCAGTGAAGTCACACGGGGCAAATCATTTAATCAGATGACTCTTTCTGGAAGGCTAGTACTATATTTGATAGACTGAGCTTCTCTTAAACCAGAGATTGGTAAACTATAGTCTACGGGCTGAATCCAGCCCACCGCCTGTTTTGTAAGTCAAATTTTGTTGAAACTGAACCACCAGCGTATAATGCCTCTAACATGAAGATGGTCGATGTCTCCATCCTCTGCCATCCAAAATGGATACTCCTGATTGACTACCCTCCATGTTGCAATTCAGGGATCCAGGCCCCTTCCGTCTGACTCCACTATCTTTACTGTCTTCAACACTCAGCCTCCAAGGTCAGCGTGCTCTTCTGCACCCAGGCAGTGGAGAGAGAAATAGCACAGAGAAGCATGCACAGGTGTCCATGGATAAGCCTAGAAGTTGTGTGCATCACGTTTCTATTTTATTGGCTAAAGCACCGCCACTTGGCAAGACCTGACTGCAAACGATGCTGGAAGTAGGTTGTAGCGAGTGCCATGGATAAAGCAGATATGGGTTTGACCAAGAGCCTCAGCTACTCTGATTGCCCTACTTCTCTGCCCAGATTTGCTTCCCTTTCCTTTGGGTTATTTCCAGCCCTCTGGCCCCTGTGAAACACATGTGAGCACATGGCTCTGTTCTGGCAAAAGGGTCACCTTTCCCGATGCTGGGAACACATCTCCAGGAAGCATTCCTCTGTGAGTGCCACTGTGCATCTGACAGGGATACGGGGCACAGCAGGAGGCAAGGTTAGTAATTTAGTTGTTATTGGCTGACAGGTTAGTCTTAGAATATGTTCCCTGCAATTCAAGGCTTGCACGAAAGAGACGGAGAAAGGCACTTAACAAATGTCAGCCTTTCTTTCTTTTTCCTGGCACAGCTGCCTCATGCTGACCCTGGAGCGTTTGAGGGTTGTCTCTGTGCGATTCCATCCCTGCCTAGTCTCAGCCATTGTTGGTGTTTTTGATTCCCCTTTACTATGAGGTTTCCCTGAGTGTGGTCCATGAAGAATGGCCGTCACAGTTGCCAGAGGGCCCCTGAAAATACTGCCAGCGTGGTGATCTGGAGGGAGGCAGGATTCTGCTTTTTGTTTTTTGTTTTTTGTTTTTGAGACAGAGTCTCACTGTGTCACCCAGGCTGGAATGCCGTGGCACAGTCTTGGCACCCTGCAACCTCTGCCTCCTGGGTTCAATTGATTCTCATGCCTCAGCCTCCCAGGTAGCTGGGATTATGGGCATACGCCACTGCGCCCAGCTAATTTTTGTATTTTTAGTAGAGATGGGGTTTCGCCATGTTGGCCAGGCTGGTCTTGAACTCCTGACCTCGAGTGATCCGCCCATCTCCACCTCCCAAAGTGTTGGGATTACAGGCGTGAGCCACCGCACCCAGCCCAGATTCTGCATTTTAATAAGCTCCCCAGACAATCTTTTTCAGGATCACTGGTTTCAAGCAGTTTCTCACCCTTGGCATTTGACATTTGGAAGCAGACAATCCCTTGCTGTGGGGGCCATCCTGTGCACAGTAGGATGTTCAGCAGCATCCCTGGCTTCTACCTTTTAGATGCCAGTAGCACTCTTTCTTCCAGTTGTAACAAACAAAAATGTCTCCAGACATTACCAGATGTCCCCAGGGAGACAAAATTGTTCCTGGTCCAGAAGTGCTGGCTTAGGGAATAACTTAGTATGTTTCTGTGGCATAAAATATAAATGTTCCTCTGGGATCCATATTCTTCTCTCCATTACTAACTCCCAGGATCTGGGTGGGGTCCTGTGACTCAGTCTCCCTGATAGGGACATGAGTGGAAATGGTGGTTACTTCCTGGCCAAGCCAGTTGGCAGGGTATGAATTCATCATGCCAATCCCTGTCCTCTCTGTGCTCTCTCCAAGAGAAGGGTGCTGAGGAGTGAGATTGCAGAGTTGAAGTGGAAGCAACTTGGATCCTCAGGTCACCTCTTGGAGGACAGCCTTATAGGAGAGCTGCTCAAGCAGCGCAGGAGCAGGAAATAAGCCTTTGTTGTGTTCAAGCCACTGCGATTTGAAGATCCCTGTGTTACAGCAGCGGAGCCTAGCATTGCCCTGGCTCCTCCTGGGTTTTAGTGCTCTATGTAAAGCACAAAGGAACTGTCACCTTCCTGTCTTGTCAGTTATCTGAAACGTGTTCTTTTTATTTTTTCTTAGAGACAGGGTCTCACTCTCTTGCCCAGGCTAGAGTGCAGGGCGCGATCATAGCTCACTGCAGCCTTAACCTCCCAGACTCAAGCAATCCTCCTGCCTCAGCCTCCCAAATAGCTGGGACTAGAGGTATACTCCACCGCACTCTGCTTAAAACATATTCTTTGTACATTTAAAGCAGGATGCAGTGGCTCTGGAAGCAGATTAGCCTTGGTTCAAATCCCAGCTCGGCTGCTAGCTGTGTGATCTTGGTCATGCTACATAACCTCTCTGAGTCTCAATTGTTCTTCCTCTACAAAAGTGGGGTAATGGGCCAGGTGCAGTGGCTCATGCCTGTAATCCCAGCACTTTGGGAGGCCAAGGTGGGCAGATCACGAGGTCAAGAGATCAAGACCATCCTGGCCAATATGGTGAAACCCTGACTCTATTAAAAATACAAAAATTAGGTGGGTGTAGTGGCATGTACCTATAGTCCCAGCTACTCTGGAGGCTGAGGCAGGAGAATCTCTTGAACCCAGCAGCGGGAGGATGCAGTGAGCCAAGACTGCGCCACTGCA
Organism: Cacajao melanocephalus; assembly: GCA_963573385.1. Classification (NCBI taxonomy): domain Eukaryota; kingdom Metazoa; phylum Chordata; class Mammalia; order Primates; family Pitheciidae; genus Cacajao; species Cacajao melanocephalus. The sequence continues at coordinate 80,173 of CAUYLG010071920.1, forward strand.
CTCCAGCCTGGTGACAGAGTGAGACTCTGTCTCATTTAAAAAGAAAAAATAACAGTGGGATAATGATGGCGTCTGCCTCAGTGTTTGTGTGATGATGAACTGGAAAAAATGCCACCAACCAACCAACTGAAAACACTCTTGATACCATGCCCGGCGTATACTAAATGCTTAACAAAATGCTAGCTTTTGTCAATATATTTCTGGCAGGCTCAGTGTATGTATTGTTTCTTGGGTCAGCATTTTTAGTAGAGTCGTGTTTCTTCGCGATCAATCAGCTTCCTGTAGCTTTATTGACCATAGGAGATGGTTCTGTGAATACTGAAAAGGAGTGATGGCTGCCGGACAGGGACAAGGACCCCAAACGGTGTCTTAGGAGGTGATGATTCTTAACACAGTGGCAAGGAAACGTGGATGCCACCATGAAGCCATAAGGGTGGAAAACATGGCCAAGGAGTGTCTGGATCATTCACTTATTCTCTATTTATTGTCTCAGTGCCTATTTTGTGCGAGGGGACGGAGATAAAACAGAAAGCCAGTCTTTTCACATGTTCATGTACCTCCAATACTACACAATCTGTTGCTTTTAAGGAAAGGACATAAACAAGCAAAGGCATATTTTCTGCCCAGGGTGAGAACTTAGTCATAGTTGGAGAGACAAGCAAATGGTTTTATCTGCCCAGCAAACAAGCCCAGGAAGAGCATCAAAAGTTAACACAGGCTGGGCGCAGTGGCTCACGCCTGCAATCCCAGCCTTTCGGGAGGCCGAGGCAGATGGATCACCTGAGGTCATGAGTTTGAGACCAGCCTGGCCAACATGGTGAAACCCATCTCTACTAAAAATATGAGAATTAGGTATGATGGCGTGCGCCTGTAATCCAAGCTACTTGGGAGGCTGAGGCAGGGGAATCACTTGAACCCAGGAGGCAGAGGTTGCAGTGAGCCAAGATCGTGCCATTGCACTCCAGCCTGGGGGACAGAGACTCTGTCTCAAAAAACATAAAAAAACGTTAACACAGATATTGGCCTGAGTCCCCTAAATTCATCCAGACTGCCTGCAACCCTGGCCACCCACTGCTTCTCTCAAGTGTGTTGTATGAGAACGCCTAGGTGGCCTGGCCCGCGTGACAGCTTGCTCAGATTTCAATTTTGCTCATATTTTTTTTAAATGGCAGTTTCCACAAATCCTACCCACTGATGCATTGTTTAACCAAATGTCATTTCTCTGCCTTTCTCATTTAAGTATCATCTGTTAGGTTTACACATTGGTACACCCATGAAATTAACATTACACGTGTTTCCTTTTGGAGCCGACCAAATTTAATTTAATTTAAATTGTTTTTACTGTCAGTGGCCATCCCAAGCTGCAGTAGGTACCACAGGTCCTGTCTCCTTAAAGGCTTATCTTAACTGCATCCTGTCCAGAAATGATAAGACCCACCCACTTTCCCCTGCCCTTCTCTAGTCTAGGGATCAGCCAATGTTTAAAATGAGCTACCTCTGTCAGTTCATTGAGAGAGGTTCTTATTTAGCCAAATTTACTTTCCTGCCTCAGCCTCCTGAGTAACCAGGACTACAGGCATGTACCATCACAGCCGGCTAATTTTTTTGTATTTTTAGTAGAGATAGAGTGAATCAGACCATGTTGATCAGGCTGGTCTCAAACTCCCGACCTCAAATGGTCTGTCCGCCTCGACCTCCCAGAGTGCTCGGATTACAGGTATGAGCCGCCACGCAGGAGAATCGCTTGAACCTGGGAGGCAGAGGTTGCAGTGAGCCAAGATTGCACCAGTACACTCCAGCCTGAGAAACAGAGCGAGACTTTGTCTCAGTGCAACAATCTTGCATGTTCTTCACATGTACCCCAAAACCTAAAATGCAATAAAAAAAAAAAAAAAAAGAAAAGAAAATTATTCTCAGGAGCCCTCTGACTTAAATGAAGCTTCTAAGCCATGGTTGAGAAATCAGGGTTTCTTTGGTCTTCCAGGTTAGTCGAAAAGTGATAGGTGAACCAGGACAAGAGCTCTCAAACCAGTGTTAGGGAACTTGACTTGATTAATACAAGCACCATGGCAGAGAAATGGTCATCCACTCAATGCTGCTCTGAGGGCAAAAGACAAGATGTAGCCTTTATTCATTTCACGTTTATTTAGAGATTCGCCGACCATGTCCATCTGGTCCAGTGCACAGCCCCCCAGTGTGTCACCCAATAGCAGCCATTTGATAATTATTTCTCTCTTTTATTTTTCTTTTGAGACAGAGTCTTGCTCAGTCACCCAGGTTGGAGTGCAATGGTGCGATCTCGACTCCCTGCAACCTCCACCTCCCGCCTCCCAGGTTTAAGCGATTCTTGTGCCTCAGCCTCCTGAGTAGCTGGGATTACAGACACGTGCCACCACATCTGGCTAATTTTTGTCATTAGTACATACGGGGTTTCACTGTGTTGACCAGGCTGGTCTTGAACTCTTGACCTCAGGTGATCCGCCCACCTTGGCCTCCCAAAGGGCTGGGATTACAAGCATAAGCCACTGAGCCCCGCCAATAATTATTTCTCAAATAAGTGATAAGTCCATCCTGTCCACTGCTGTCTTCCCCTTCCCACCTTACCACACCCCCATCCCCGCCGCCACTGCCCCAGGGCATAGCACACTCAAAGGCATTTATAATTATTTATCAAATGAACAAATGAATTTGTGCTGGCACATGTGTGGGAGGCATTTAAAAGTTTTTTTTATGGTGATCTCAGGCTGTGCCTGTGGAAGATCTTCTAGTCACTCCCAGGAAGAAACATGACAAAGGGATCTTACATGTTGTAGGAGAAAAATGGAAAGAGCTTGGAATATGCACAAGGCCTAGACTTGGAGGGAGGTGGGGGCTGGAGTCATTGCAAAATAACGATTTGCACATATTTCAGGGGTTGGTTTGTTGCAGAGGCAGCAGTGCTATCTTTGAAGGCCAAATCAGGACCTGTGGTTGAAAGCTTAGAGCAGGCACATTTTGGAAGCGATAACTCACAATCGGTGCTGAGCACAAGCGCTGCTATGTAAGACACTGAGGTTTCCATCTTTGGAGGCATTCAAGAAAAAAAAAAAAAAAACAATAAGTGGCCCTGAATTACTTACTCAGTATATTCTTGTCATTACACTACAGAAGTCTTGAAAATACAGAAAAGCACCAAAGGCAAGTAAAAAAATAAAAGTCCTCCCTGCTCCCCTCTCCCCTCCCCCCCATTTTTTTCTTTGATTCTTCAAAGTAAGACCCTCCCCCTTTTGAGACCTTGACACATGATCTTCCTTCTTTCCGAAGTGACATGTCGTCACCTGGCTCACTCTTCATCTTTCAGAGCTCAGCCTCACCGTGGCTTCTTTGGAAAGCTCTATAGACCCAATCTGCATCAGATCGCCTTGCCCCATCTCTCTCCTCCCCTGGCTCCATCTCTATCCTCTCCTGACCCCATCTCTCTCCTCCCCTGGCCCCCTGTGTATGTTTTCCCTTCATTGCATCCAATACCTTTTGTAAAATATGTTTATCTGTTATCTCCATCCAACACCCACTGGACTGTCAGCTCCTTGAAGACAGGTTCATTATCACTTTTGTTCATTTGGCCATTCCCAGGGCCTGGCGGGATAGCTGCTCTGTGAATATTTGAGAAAGGAAGGAGGAGGGTGGGAGGTAGGAAAGGGGGAATGCCTGTATTCACTGACAGCGAAAAGATGTCAGGAGTGTATTATTGAAAACAGAATGCATATGACAAAGCAGAGCATACAGGATTGTATATAATGTGAATGCATAGAACTATTTGGAAAATGTTCAATGAACGTTGGTTAACAATGATGATATTTTGGCACTAATATCTGGTTTTTTTTTTTTTTTACTTTGTATTGTTCTGTATGCTTGAATTTTCTACAGTAGGTATTATCTATGTAGACAGAGAAATCAAAGAAACAGTCAGAAGCACCTAAGAAGTGAAGCTAGAACAGAGTTCAAAATGAACTCCTCCTTGGATTTCTTCCAGGAAATTCAGCTCCCCAAGTGCTGTGGTTCCTGGTCTGTGTATCAGAGCCCCAGCCTGAGGCTGAGCCCAGCTCACACCATTGCAGGGAGATGATCTGTTATGATCCCAGTGCATTTGAGGTGCTCCCTGTTACCCACTGTTGTGAACCCTGTTGCGCTGTTGTGTGTGTGTGTTCTGTGTTCATTTCTTTTAAAATTATTTTTATTATACTTTAAGTTCTGGGGTACATGTGCAGAACATGCAGGTTTGTTACACAGGTATACATGTGCCTTAGTGGTTTGCTGTATCCATTCCCCCCCCCGCCCCCGTCACCTACTTTAGGTATTTGTCCTAATGTTATCCCTCCCCAATCCCCCCAACCCCTGCTATCCCTCCCCTAGCCCCCCTCCCCGCAACAGGCCCCAGTGTGTGATGTTCCCCTCCCAGTGTCCATGTGTTCTCATTGTTCAGTACCCAACTTATGAGTGAGAACATGCAGTGCTTGGTTTTCTGTTCTTGTGTCAGTTTGCTGAGAATGAGGGTTTTCTTCAACAGGAATTTACTGTGTGTTCCAACTGCTTCTGGCATTGTCACCAGACACTCTCCTAGGCCAAGTCATCCCCTGCCAGGCACTGGGAATGGCCAAATGAACAAAACTGATGTTGAACCTGTCTTCAAGGAGCCGATGGTCCAGTAGGTGTTGAATGGAGGAAACAGATAAATGTATTTTACGAAAGGTGTTGGATGCAGTGGAGAAGTACGTGCAGCCAGAGGATCTGATGCAAACCAGGTCTATAGACCTTTCCAAAGAAGCCCGGGTGAAGCTGAGCTCTGAAACATGAAAAGTGAGCCAGGTGAAGACATGTCACTTAGGAAGGAAGGAAGATCATGTCACAAAGTCTCAAGGCAGGGAGGGTCTTACTTTGAAAAATCAAAAAAAGGCGGGGGAGGGGGTGGTGAGGGGGGAGCAGGGAGGACTTTTGTGTTTTTACTTTCCTTTGGTGCTTTTCTGTATTTTCAAGACTTACAGTATGAAAGTAAAATTACTTACTGAGTAAGTAATTCGGGGCCAGTCGTCTTTTTTTTTTTTTTTTTGGACTGCCTCCAAAGATGGAAGCCTCAGTGCCTTACGTAGCAGTGCTTGTGCTCAGCATTGTTGGTGAGCTGTCACTTCCAAAATGAACAAGTAAATGAAACACCGTCCCTGCCCTCAAGGAGCAAAACGAAATGTTGTGTTGACTATTGCTGCCGGTTGCTATTGTAACCAGCCAAAGATCTCATTAGCAGTAGGCTTGACCAGGAGGACTGCTGTGCTTAGAGACGTAGCCCTTACAGCTCAGGAGGCAGGATGACAGAGTATCCTGGAATCAGTTTGCTTGGACTCACGTCCTAGCTCCATTACTTCCTAGCTGTTTGACCATGGGCAGATTACTCGCTCTCTGCCTCAGTTTCCCCATCTGTAAATTGAGAATGACAGCAGCACCTCATAGATTGGCTGCAAGAAGTAAATGAGATGATGTATCTACAGGGCTTGACTGAGTGACCAGCACAGAGTAAATCCTACCCACATGAGCTTTTATAATCACTCCTGTCTGCATTATGTGACGCGGGATGGCATTAATGTGACAAATGGGAAGCGATTTGGAGAAATGTCCCTTTTTTTAAAAAAGGAAGGCACCTGCAGAACATATTTATGGTTTATGATCAGGAGGCAGCATTAATGGCCCATAATGTGATTACTATAAGGATTTTTATTAGGAAAATTCCAACCAATTTGGCATTAATTAATGTACTGTTAACTTGAGAGTGTTACTCACTTAATCCTTGGAGAGCTGGAGAAAATAAACCTGTTGTCAAAACCCTTACCCTGAGAAGCAAATAAGAGTTGTTCCCTCCTCAAGAGGTTCAGTTTGTAATAAAAATAGATGAGTCGCTGCGTTTTTCCCTGGCAGTATTTACTGAGCCTCCCAGTCCCTTCAAGAGGGGAGGAAGGAGGACGGAGATGAAAACGTCAGGCGACAGGAAGGCTCGTGGGAGAACTTGCGAACAGCAGCCTCTGGGTCAAGAGGGCAAGGAGTGCAGATGGAGCAGGCTTTCTGGACACACCAAGTACAGAGCGTAGGAGGATCTGGGGGTTCCTGCCTGTCTTCCAAACTCCATGCTGTGAAGCGAAGCGTCCCATGCCACCCCACTTGGGAATTTCAAAATGTGTCCTGCCTGCCACCCATTTCTCAACTGTGGGTAACGAGCCTGTTGTAAGGGCATGTCACTCTCGTTCATTGCAGTCCTTGAGGTGGTACCCAAGACCCTGTGTGATGCCTCTGCTGTCTGCCTATCCTCATCTTCTGTCCTTGCTCCTGGCCTCTGAGTTCCAGCCATACTGGCCTTCCTGGATGTCTTCTCCTCATGATACTATCATTCTTGACAGGCCCTCTGCATACACTGTTCCCTCTACTTGGGGACACTTTTCCCTCTTCTCTTACCTAGTTAACTCCTCACTTAGCCTGTTGATGGTAGCGTAAGGGGCACATCCTTTGCCTCCTTGACTTGTATATTAGTCTGCTTAGGCTGTCATTCTTAAAAAAATACCATAGACTGGGTGGCTGAAAAAACAGAAATACCTGTCTCCATTTTGGAAGCTACAACTCCAAGATCAGGGTGCCACCATGATTGGGTTCTAGTGAGGGCCCTCTGCCTGACTTGGAGATGGCTGACTTCTCACTGCGACCTCACATGGTAAAGGGATAGCAAGCTCTCTGGTGTTTCTCTCCTAAAAGCAAAAATCCCCTAAATCCAAGGTTCCACCCTTATGACTTTAACTTTTTTTTTTTTTTTTTTTTGAGTGATGGAGCCTTGTTCTTTCACCCAGGCTAGAGTACAGTGGCATGATCTCAGCTCACGGCAACGTCTACCTCCTGGGTTCAAGCAATTCTTCTGCCTCAGCCTCTCAAGTAGCTCGGATTACAGGTGTGTGCCACCACACCCAGCTCATTTTTGTATTGTTAGTAGAGACGGAGTTTCACCATGTTGGCCAGGCTGGTCTTGAACTCCTGACTTCAAGTGATCCACCCTCCTTAGCCTCCCAACGTGCTGGGATTACAGGCATGGGCCACTGCACCCGGCCCAACTTCATTTAACCGTAATCACCTCCTTAAAGGCTGTATCTCCGATACAGTCACAGGAGGGGCTACGGCTTCAACATATGAATTGTCGGGGGACACAATTCTGTCCTAGCAAATAGTACTTTTGGAAAAGGAAAGGACACCCCAGCACCGAGGCACAGAAACAGAGATTTCATGAGATTAAATGACATTTTGGCTTCAGGGAAAGGGTGATTGGAGTAGTGTAGTGGGAAATGAGGTTGGAAAGAGAAGAAGAGAAAATGTAGTCGCTTGCAGGTCATTATTTAAGGCAATAATAATGACGGCCACCATTTCATTTTCTGCATACCACGTATTGGTCCTGGAAATATTTATGTGTTTATTATCTGTCTTCTTTCTCAGGAGAGGCTGCTTCTCATAAGCAAAAGCTCTTGTGGCGTGTGCATGACTCTATTATTCACTCCCAGAATGGTGCCTGCCTGGCATATCATAGGCATTCGTTCCAGTTACTTCTGCTGGGTAACAACCCCTCTGCCAAACTTAGTGGCATAAAACATCGTCACTTTTTATGCTGTTGGATTCTGTGGATTAGGCGTTTGGAAAGAGCACTTAGAAGACGGGAAAGACAATATTACCCCAGGTTCAGAGCTAGTGCTCTGTACTAGGCACTTCTCAGAGCACATGATTCCATCAGTTCCTCCTTATGAAGTCAGGTCAATGCGTATCCCTATTTTACTGACGATGAACTAGAATCTTTGAGAGGTTATATAACTTGCCCTGCCTCCCAGAGTTACCATGGGAAGAGCCATGGTTTGAATGCAGATCTATCAGATTTCAAAACAAAACTTATTTCCACTCTACTACATTGCCTTTTCAGAGTGGCTGTGTATGTTTGCCAAAAAGAGGGAGGCCATCTTGGCAGGGAGCCTTCTGCCTTCCAGGGAGATGAGTGGTTCTCAAGCAGTAGCCATGCTGGTCTCCTAGGGGGCATTGGGAAATGCAAGTGAGGAGAGGCTATTATAGGGTCTAGGGATTTCCAGTGCCTTGTAATGCATGGGACAACACTCAAGCAATTGTCTCTTCCCAAATGCCATTAGTCCCTGTTGAGAAATACTGCTTGAGAAAGGAAGAGGATCTGTGAAATACTGATCTGTGCTGAAACCCTCTGAAGGGTCGTTCAAATACAATAGAAGCTGTTGTTTCCTTGTGCGGTTTAGCTCACGGGTTGAAAGTCCCTATTTTAGTGTCTGACAAATGGAGATTTGAATCCCAGTTCTGCAGCATATTAGCTGGCCAGTTCAGGTAACCACTCGGAGTCCTAATTTTCTTATCTGTAAATTGGGAATAGTCAGAATGCCTCCCTCAAAAGTCTGCTGTGAGAAGTAAATGAGATAAGGTTTTGTATTAGTTTGTTCTCCCATTATTATAAAGAAATAACCTGAGTGATTTATAAAGAAACGGGGTTTAATTGGCTCACAGTTCTGCGGGCTGTATAGGAAACATCGAGGCTTCTGCTTCTAGGGAGGCCTCAGGAAGCTTATAAGCATGGTGGAAGGTAAAGGGGAAGTAGCCATGTCCTATGGGCTGGAGAAAGAACAAAACAGGCGAAGTCCCACACACTTTTAAACAAGCAGATCTCTAGATAACAGTACCAAAGGGATGGTGCTAAACCATTCATGAAGGATCCACCCTCACGATCACTTCCCACCAGGCCCCACCTCCAGCACTGTGGATTATAATTCAACATGAGATTTGGCTGGGGACACAGATCCAAACCATATCAGGTCTGCTAGAAAATGCTCAGCCTGGGCCTGGCACACAGTTGTCACGTTGCTGTTTTCATAATAGCTCTTTCATCCTTGATGCACAGAAAAGGTAACATCAGCAGGATGGATAAGAGCTTGTGGGCCACAGTGCAGTGTTTTCACAGATGATATGTAACAGGCAAAGTGACTGAGACCCAGCGAATTGAGGTGAAATGTACCATACGCCATCAATATCTATCCCACCAGTTTCCATTTATTGAGCAGTACATCATTAGAATATCCCAGGGCTCTGAACAATAAAATCAATAAGACGGTTCAGCCATGGGCTGTGGTTTAATAACTCCAGACTTGAATGGGGTGGGGGGAAATCAGTGAGCAGGAAAATGTCCTGAGTGCTTGGTCAGGGGTGGAGGGAGACATTTTCTCAGAGTGGGAGAAAAATGATGAGTGAGGTAGCCTTCGGTGTCTGGCAGAGCGAGTGGCCGTGAACATTTGAGGCAACACCCAACGATGTGTTTGGGTAAAATTCTTTCCACCTCGAGAGATGTATTTTTTTAAAAGGTGGTTGAAAAGAAAAGAAGGTATCCAAAATGTATTTCTCAACCCTGACTGCATATCAGAATCACAGGAGGAGTTTCAAAAGATTCCCCTTGCACCCATGAAAATAATTAAATCAGAATTTCTTGGGGTGAGGCCCAGGCATGAAGATGTTTTTCTAAAAAAAAGGATGTTTAGATGATTCTAATGTGCAGCTAGGCTTACGAAACACTGGCCTAGGCACACATGAGCCTGTATCAGAATCACCTGGAGAGCTTACTACAACACAGAGTCCTTGGCTCCCACACCCAGAGTTTCTGATTCAGAAGGTCTGGGATTCGGGCTTTCTTATCCGTAAAATGGGAATAGTCAGAATGCCTCCCTCAAAGGTGTGCTGTAAGGATAAATGAGGTAAGGTCTTGTATTAGTTCGTTCTCTCATTGCTATAAGGAGATACCTGAGTGGGTAATTTTTAAAGAAAGGAGGTTTAATTGGCTCACAGTTCTGTAGGCTGTATAGGAAACATAGAGGCTTCTGCTTCTGGGGAGGCCTCAGGAAGCTTACAGTCATGGCAGAGGGTAAAGGGGAAGTGGCCACGTCTTACAGGGCCCGAGAAAGAGCAAGACAGGGGAGGACTTTGTTAGAAACTTGTTACAGTTCTAACAAATACCCAGGTGTTGCTGATGCTGCTTATCAGAGACCACATCTGGAGAGCTTGTCCTAGAGCCATGGTTCTCAACTGGGAGCGATTTTGCCTCTCCATGCCCTACCCCCATCAGGGGGCACACATCAATGAATGGAGACATTTTAGGTTTTGTCACAGCTAGTGGGTGCTACTGGCATCTAGTGGGTAGATCCAGGGATGTTGATCAACAGTGCACAGGACAGCCCCCTCCACAACAAAGAATTATCTGGTCCCAAATATCAGTAGTGCCAAGGATGAGAAATCTTGCTCTAGGGGAGATACGGTTTCAAAGCCATTCTGAGAACACGATGCTTTGGTTCTCATCGAGCTTAGCATGGGAGCCTGAGTGAAGACAGGGATGCACAGATTCTTGCTAGCCAAAGCCTGGTCATGGAGCATGATATTTTAAGTCAGAACAATGTGTATCCTAATTTCTTCTCCACCTTCTGGTTCTATGACCTTGGGCAAGTTCCTCACCATCTCTGAGCCTGGGATGATTATCTATAAATGGGGATAATTTCCATATGCAACACTGTTACAAGAGGTAAAAGCATTATCAATGAAAGAACCACATGAATGTAAAGTACTCAACAAATTAGAGTAATAATCAAAAGGACAGTGTTTCTCTGCAGACCCCTGTCTCTTCAGCACGGAGATGCTGTCCCAAAAGCCCACCCCAGGAGACTCCTGACAAACCCTCCTGGGCCCCTAAAGCAAGTGAGACCCCTAATCCTGGAAAATCAGACGTTATCTGAACCCTTGAGTCCTTGCAGAATGGATGGGGCTCCTTGAGCATCCCTCTGCACTTGGCCTTTACCTTCTCTCATTTGTTTAACAAACTCAGCACATCTTAGTTTGGAAGCAAGCTCATGGAGTCTAATTAACATTCCCCAAGCTTCCTTCACATCCCTCCAGCGTTCACAATTCTGCCATATCCACATTCCACCTGCCCTATTATTCTTGTAATATTTTTACTGCAGTAGACTCGCCTTTATTTTTATGTAAGCGCATTTTATTTTAAACATGATTTTGCATCATGGCCATAAGTGGAAATCTTGCTGTCACTTGCCATGAAGAGACAGCAACAATGCAAATAAATAAGTCCTGTGGGCAGGACTCTGCTTTTTGGAAAAGGAAGTTCAGTAGGGGAACGCTGCTGAAGATTTGTTTGTATTGACCTGAGACTGCTGGTAGGGTACTCAGGAGAAGTGGGTGAGAATTGAAAAGGAATTCACAGTTTCCTTCTGATGCAGTGCCATTCAATGTCCTGAGTGAGCAGCATGTGAATCTTCCCTTGGGTAACTCTGATATCTCATTTAAGAGCACACTGGGAAAGATGGCTCATGCCTGTCATCCCAGCACTTTGGGAGCCTGAAAGGGGAGGATCACTTGAGCCCAGGAGTTCAAGACCAACCTGGGCGACATAGAGACCTTATCTCTACAAATAATTTTTTTTAAAAATCAGCTGGGCATGGGATGCACGCCTCTGGTTCCAGCTGCTCTGGAGGCTAAAGAGGGAGGATCACTTGAGCCCGTGAGTGTGAGACCAGCCTGGGCAACACAGGGAGACCCTGTCTCTACAAATACGTATTTCTTTTAATTAGCCAGGTGTGCTGATGCACGTCTTTAGTCCAAGCGACTCAGGAGGCTTAGGAGGGAGGATCTCTTGAGACTGGGAGTTTGAGACTGCAGTAAGCCAGGATCACACCACTGCACTCCAGCCTGGACAGCAGAGCAAGATCCCGTCTCACCACCAAACACATACACACACAATTGCTACAGTCCCCAAGATCAGGTCTCTGTTCATTACTCTCCAGCCATGTGATTAGTTACAAGTTCAAGTGCGATGGGCAAGAGCCCCAGAGTCACACCACACAAACTCCTTCCTCCACAATCAGGCTGTATGGCCTTATTTTGCCTTATTTATAGCTGTGCTTACGGCATCGCTTAGAGGTGAGATCTTTGACAGATGAGGAAACGGAGGCATGAGAGGCAAAGTGACTTCGTAATAAATGGTGGGTCTGGGATGCAGACCCAAGCTAAGCCCCTCTGTGGAATAGCTGAATTAGGAAGTGCAGGATGGGTTCCTAAAAACAAAACACTACAAAGAGTTACCTTATGACCCACCAAGTCCATTGCTAGGTGATATACTCCAAAGAACTACAACAGTGACTCAAACAGATACTTGTATACCCATATTCACAGCAGCATCATTCAAAACAGCCAAAAGGCGAAAGCCGCTCAAGGGTCCGTTGATAGATAAATGGATCCGTTGTGCTGTATGCATACAATGGAGTATTACCTGAAAAAGGAATGAAATTCTGACATAAGCTACGACATGGACAAACCTGGAAGGCATTGCACCAAGTGAAAGGAACTAGACACAAATGGATGAATTATGTCTGACTGCACTTATATGAGGTTCCTAGAGTAATCAAATTCATAGAGACTGAAAGAATGGGGCTTTCCAGGAGCTGAAGGAGGGGAGAGTGGGAAGTTATTATTGTTGAATGGATAGAAAGTTTCAGTTTTGCAAGGTGAAAAGAGTTCTGGAGATGGATGGTGATAATAGTTGCTTAAGAGTGTAAGTGTATTTATTTTTACTAAACTGTAGACTTAAAAATGCTTGGGCTGGGTGCAGTGGTTCATGCCTGTAATCCCAGCACTTTGGGAGGCCAAGGGGGGTGGGAGGCGGATCATGAGGTCAGGAGTTCAAGACAAGCCCTGACCAACATAGTGAAACTGTCTCTACTAAAAATACAAAAAAATTAGCCAGGCATAGTGGCGGGCACATATAATCCCAGCTACTTGGGAGGCTGAGGCAGGAAAATGACTTGAACCCAGGAGGCGGAGGTTGCAGTGAGCCGAGATCATGCCACTGTGCTCCAGCCTGGGCAACAAAGTGAGACTCCATCTAAAAAAAAAAAAAGTTAAAATGGTAAATTATATGTTATACCTGTTTAGCATCCCTAATCCAAAAATCCAAAATCCAAAATACTCCAAAATCCAAAACATTTTGGGTACATAATGCCGCAAGTGGAAAATTCTATACATAAATACTTAATGCAAACTTTGATTCACGCACACAATTATTTAAAATATTGTATAAAGTTTCCTTCAAGCTATGTATATAAGGTGTATATGAAACAGGAATGAATTTTGTGTTCAGGCTTGAGTCCCGTCCCTAAAATATCTCATTACATATACACAAATACTCCAAAATCCGAAAAAAATTCAAAATCGGAAACACTTCTGGTTCCAGGCATTTCACATAAGGGATACTCAACATGTATTATCTTTGACTACGATTTTTTTTTCTTTTTTTCTTTTTCTTGAGATGAAGCCTTGCCCTGTCACCAGGCTGGAGTGCAGTGGCACAATCTCGGCTCGCTGCAACCTCTGCCTTCTGGGTTCAAGCAATTCCCCTGCCTCAGCCTTCCAAGTAGCTGGGACTACAGGAGCACGCCACCACACCCAGCTAATTTTTTGTATTTTAGTAGAGACGAGAGTTTCCCATGTTGGCCAGAATGGTCTCCATCTCCTGACCTGGTGATCTGCCCACCTCCGCCTCCCAAAGTGCTGGAATTACAGGCATGAGCCACCGTGCCCGGCCAACTTCCTTTTTAAAGGGGAAGTGTAGGATGTTCAGAGGTGCCGTGACAGGGAACTCCAAGAAGAGATGGGGGCCAGGCACAGTAGCTTACATCTGTCACCCCAGCATTTTGGAAGGCGGAGGAGGGAGGATTGCTTGAGCCCAGGAGGTTGAGACCAGCCTGGGCAACATAGCGAGCCTCCATTTCTACAAAACGTTAAAAATTAGCTCACACCTATAGTCGCAGCTACTCAGGAGGCTGAGGTGGGAAGATCCCTTGAGCCCAGGAATTTGAGGTGGCAGTCACCTATGATCACACCACTGCACTCCAGCCTGAGTGACATAGCAAGACTCCATCTCTTAAAAAAAAAAATGTAAATATAAATTTTTTTAAATGAAGAGATAGGACTTGGGAAGAAAGCCAGGGATGGCTCCCCAAGGAAAGGTCATTTCTCCTGAGACCCGACGGGTGCTGGCCTGGCCACCATCATCCTTGGACCATGGGACCCTCTGTGGACCCCATGACCCACAGTTCACATCCCCTCCGCCACTCTCTTCTCATTAAGCTGGGCAGGAGGGGACCTGGTGGCCCTGCATAAGCAGCAGCTGCAATGTGCAAAGCAGTTTTGGGGCCATTGACGGTCTCCTCCCAGCAGGGTTCGGTGCTGCTGAGCAAGGGTCCACAGGCTGCCCCAAAGCCTCAAGGAAATAGGGGGTCCAGCCCCCAGCCAGTTTGCTGGATGAGAGGAAATAGCTGTGGGCCACCTCTCAGGCCTGAGTCTTCAACTTCACCCCCACCACCAGAACCCTGTATATGAGGCATCTTCCCCAAACTTAGCTCTGTGGCAGGCCTAGGGGCCAGGATGGCATCTTACAAGAGAAAAGAGCGTGACCTTGGTTCGTAGCGAACCAACAACTATCAAGAAAACCAACCTGGGCCAGATGTGGTAGCTCATGCCTGTAATCCCAGCACCATGGGAGGCCAAGGCAAGGCAGATCACCTGAGGTCAGGAGTTCAAGACCAGCCTGGCCAACTTGGTGAAACCCTGTCTTTACCAAAAATACAAAAACATAAGCCAGGCATGGTGACAGGTGCCTGTAATCCCAGCTACTCGGGAGGCTGAGGCAGGAGAATGGCTTGAACCTGGGAGGCAGAGGTTGCCATAAGCCAAGATTGCACCATTGCACTCCAGCCTGGGCAACAAGAGCGAAACTCTGTCTCAAAAAAAAAAGAAGAAGAAAAAAAAAAAACCCAGCCTGACTCTAAAGGGAGTACAGTTCCCTCTGCGGTGATACTAACTCCTGGATCGGGTTAGAATTCCAGATGATTCAGAAATTTCCAGAAATATCCAGAAATTTCATCCCCCTCATTTGGCAAAATACGGGTTTTGGAGTCTGGCAGACCCAAGCAGTCGTCTCCCTTCTGGAGGTAACTCCTGATGTGGCATCTGCCTCTTGAGACCTGAGACAATTAAATAATGAGGTCACATTTGGATAGGGCTTAGGTCATAATGAGTGTTTGTTTATTTTTGATTTATTTATTTTTAGAGACAGGGTCTCCCTCTGTCACCCAGGCTGGAGTACAGTGATGCCATCATAGCTCACTGCAACCTCGAACTCCTGGGCTCAAGCAGTCCTCCCACCTCAGCCTCCAGGGTAGCTGGGATGATAAACGCAAGCCACCATACCCAGCATAATGAGTATCTAACATTCATCTGATAGCGTTACTTGTTTACGAGAGTCTACAGGACCAAGGAAAGAAATTGGCTTGCCCAGGCCCCCATGGCTGGTTCACGGCAGAAGCAGGAATTTGAATCCACCTTGTTGTTCTTTATCCACTTTATAAATAAAGAATTGACATTCAGAGATGGGCAGTGTGTCTCCTCAGTCCACATAGTGCAAGGCTACATTCTAGACCCCAGCTCTAAATCCCAGTGCCCACACCTTCCCAGGTAGCATTGAAGCTGGTCCTGCTCCAGCTGGAAGCTTCCTAACCCAAGCCCCATTTGCATACAACCTTGTTTCCATGTCTCTATGTTCCCAAGACCCAGCTAACCCTCTTAGTTGGAAGCAAGTCAGAAAGTGCCCCTTGCAGCAGCCGGAAGCAGCCCTTTCAGAGTATAAATAGAATCAAGGGCTTTGTTGGTGTAATAACTATTCCAGTCAAGCAGCTCCTTCGCATTTGTTATTAATTGTGGTCTGGGCAGACGCCGCAGAGGGAAATTCCGGTTGTGGATGTTTATTTGCAAGCAGGGGGCCCTAGAGTACACACCGCCCTGGGAGCCAGTGCAGCCTTGAAATGGAACTCAGGAGCTGAGCCTGTTGGTTGAATCCTGATCATCGTGGGTAAGCAGCCACATAGAAATGATGGTGATGATAGTGTAGTTTAGTGAGCATTTACTACATGCCAGGCACTTTGCTCTCTCCTGGGTGTGAATGTCCATATGAGGTAGATTCTGTGGTTATGCATACCCATTTTACAGATGAGATACTGAGGCTTGGAGATGTTGCATAGCAGGACCAAGGTCAGACACATCTGCCTGACCACAGGTCATGTTCTAAACCCTTGCACCTTGCTTTCTCCTCCCAAATTATATTATTTCAAGACACCACTCACATGATCTTTGCCAGCACCGCAACATCGGAACAGCATGTTGACCCTTGCAAAGCAACTTCATGTCTGCTATGTCTTTGAAGCCCAAAGATTACATAGTCCTTGTTTGACCCACAACACTGCTAAAAAATATGGAGTTTGAGTGACAGAACTAACACAGCACAGCTATCTACTGGTGGAACTCTTCATGACCCCCATCCTCAGCCTTCACACCTGCACTGCAAAATATACTTGATATTCTCCCCCGATAAACCTGGCTTCTTAACATTCATCTGAAGTCAGCTTCTCCTGCTGCCTCTAATCACTCTGATTTTTCTACTTATTTTCTGTTTTGTGCCATGGGAATCTGATTACATTGTTAAAATCATAGTTTTTTCTTCTTTCTTTTTTTTTTTTTTTTTTAGGAGCTGGGCACTGTTTGGGTTTTGGTCTTTCAGAGTTCCATGTTCCTAAAGACTCACATAGCTCTGACCACGTGTCATTGTTATCTGTCCTGCAGCTGAAAGCTGGACACACTTCCGCTAGGGACGGATCTTCCTCCTTTTGAAATGAGGACAGTTTGATTGAGCATAGTGACAATGACAGGGCTCTGGGATCACAGACTCACTACATTCTCAGCTCAGCCACTTTCTAACCAGGACCTCTTCAAGCCTCAGCTTCCTCATGCTTACAATAGAAAGGTAATAGCCCTACTTTCATAGCAGTTTTGATAGAAGTGAATAAAATCAGGCACAGAAATTGCTTAATACATAGTAGGCACTCAGTAAATGGTTAATCCTTCTCCTGACTTGCTTTTTTCCTGCTCCACCCTTCATCCCGATTCCCATCCCCATCTCCATCTCCATCTCTCCTTCTGCATGTCTGCTTTCTTTAGATATTTTTGTTCCTTCCCACCCACCCCTTCCCCAGAATAGCTGTTCTCCAGAAGAGCTCTGGGTTTTTTGTTTCTTATTCTCTTTGCAGCTCCTCAGACTAACTGTCTGACCCAAAGATGACTTTATATTTAAGCCAAGGGAGCTCTCTTGCTGGAGTGATTTGTCTTTGATCTTGCAGGACTCCTCCCTTTCTCCAAAAGAAAAGCATCCATGTCTGTGTCTGTCTGTAAATCTGCTCTGCCTTTTAAAACCCTAAAGAGGAGTTGCGAAAGACCCTTAGCATTACCTTCCAAGCCCTTTTTAAAGACCATCGTAGAGTCCTTACACCTAGCCTCTATATCCCAAATCTCCACTTCTGCAGAGAGCAAGTGGAAATACCAGGGCTGGCTTTGGATTCGGCAACATTCAACTTCCCCTCCCACCTCTGTCCTCACTCACTGTGTGACCTGGGAAACATGCTGACCTCTCTGAGCCTCAGAGGATGATAATACATTTTTCCCAGGCTCAAATAATGATGGATGCATAGGAGGCACTTAAGAAACACCAGCTCCTCTGTATCACAGCAGCCACTCTTTTTCAGAATGCATTCATTCATTTGCTCATTCAACAACTATAGCAAAACATGTTCGTGGCTACATGGAAAAGCAAGGGTTAATCTCAAAGGCCCCATACACTGTAAGTGGATGGGTGGTGTTTGGGATGATAAGCTCTTGGATGCTTTGCTGGATGCATACTTGGAGGGTTTGTTGTATGTTTGGGCAGGTGAGTGGTTAGATTTGGATGGATGGACAGATAAGTGGTAGGATTTGAATGGATGAATAAATGAATGTATGAAGGGTGGAGTGATGGATGAATGGATGGATGAGTGGTTGGATTTGGATGGATAAGTAAATGGATGGATGAATGGGTAGAAGGATGTTGGATGAATGGATGAGTGTTGGATTTGGATGGATGAATAAGTGGATGAATGAATGGGTGGAGGGATGGATGAATGAGTGGGTGGATGGATGGACAGATAAGTGGTTGGACTTGGATGAGTAAATGGATGGATGGATGGGTGGAATGATGATGGATGGATGAATGAGTGGTTGGATTTGGATGGATGAATAAATGGATGAATGAATGGGTAGATGGGTGGAGGAATGGATAAAAGGATAAATGGATGGATGGATGGATGGATGGATGGATGGATGGATGGATGGAAAGACAGAGCCTTATTGATCACCTGGAATGAGCATCTCATCTAATACAGAAATATTGCAATATGTATGTTGTTCTTAAATGCACGCCTACCTGCCTGCAATAACTAACTTACAAAGTTTTTGGTTAGCAACAAGCAACTAAAAGCAATTGTTATAAACTTTTCCTTCCAAACTCTAGGTAAGATCATGTAGTATGTATTAGTGATTCAGAGCATGGTCTTTGGAATAAGACCTGTGTTTGAATCTCAGCTTAACTAATTAAAGCAGTGTGACCTTGAACCAATCCCTTGGCCTCTCTAAGCTGTGGTTTCCTCATTTGGAAAGAAGGGATAATAGCATTACTTTGTAGGATCATTACGAGGATTAAATGATCTAATGAATGTCAAGGGCTGGTCAATGCTCAATAAAAGGTATTGTTATTTTACTGATCCCATATGTGCCTTCCTGTAACTTTTGTTTCACCAAGAGCCAGATGTGTGTCAGATACTGTTCAAGTGTTGCATATTCTTTGGTAACCATGACCAAAATAGTCCTTCATCTCTTGGAGCTGATGTGCTAGTGGCGTGTTCAGATAATAAACAAGTAAATAGATAAACAATTGCAGACAGTGTCACATGCTATGCAGAAAGCTGAAATCAGGTGAGGTGAAAGAGAGTAAAAGAGGTGGTAGTGAGAGGTAGGAGTCCCTTTTCTGGACTGTGAACTAATGACAAGAAGATGCATCTATGCAGAGATGCCAAGCCATGGGGAGAAGGCATTCCAGATCACAGAAAGCCAGGGAGAAGGTCCCAAGGCAGAAATGAGCTTGTTTGAAGAAGAGAAAGAAGGCCAGGGGACAAGATGGAATGTGAGAACCACCAGTCCAGGACAGGGAGATCAGAGCAGTTAGATGACAGCAGCCGTAGAGGCTGTGTGGTGTCATTTGGACATTATCTACGTCAATCTCGAGCTGTCTTCTGAAACTGCATAGAAAGAGCCTTGTTCCTTCTGCAGCCATTCAGCCTTCCAGTGACAGCTTAGACTCTTGATGTCCTAATCCATTTTGAGCTCTCCCTGCTGAGATTCTGGAACACTGGCAGCGACTACACTGACAATGTCCTGGGTCCCATAAACCCAGAACCCATAAGAAATTGGGTTGGACCCAAGTGAAATCAGGCTGAGGAACGCTAGGAGCTTCTAGTTGGAATTATAATAAACTAAAGCAGGAAGCTATGTTTCTATCTGAAGCCTTCCCTCTGCAAGGGGAATAAAGAGAGGAGTCTTTGTGGCTTATTGATGGAATCAAACATGGCTGGTTGTGGTTTCATTGCTTGAGCAAAAAAAAAAAAAAAAAAAAGGGATGCCTGGGACTATTAATCCAAGTAGATGTGGTATAGGATTTGGCTTTTAAAGATCATAATAGATGACGGTAAGTGATGTCTACCCTCACTGATGCAGGAGCTTGAGGCAGGCCACAAGCGCCTGCACCCTCATCACCCCTTGGCAATGTACTCCGTGTTAGTTTTCTTCTCAGGCGACCTCTCTCCATGTGGGAGCAGGAAGGCTCTTAGAATCTTCCAGTCCCATGTGTAACAGAAAAAGAACCTCTCACCAGGCACGGTGGCTCCCGCCTGTAATCCCAACACTTTGGGAGGCCAAGGAGGGCAGATCACCTGAGGTCAGGCGTTTGAGACCAGCCTGGCCAACATGGTGAAACCCCATCTCTACTAAAAATACAAAAATTAGCTAGGCATGGTGTTGTGTGCCTGTAATCCCAGCTACTCAAAAGGCTGAGGCAGGAGAATTGCTTGAACCCAGGTGGCGGAGGTTGCCATGAGCCGAGATCGTGCCACTGCACTCCAGCCTGGCTGACAGAGTCAGACTCCATCTCAAAAAAAAAAAAAAGAAGAGAGAGAGAGAAAAACCTCTCTTTAATAGTTCTAACAAAAGTCGGGCATTCTGTCTTATTGTTGAATTAACTTGGTTGAGTCATGTGTTCATCTCTGAACAATGCTGTGACTACAGAGAGTCAGCATTCCAGTTGGCCAGGCCTAAGCTATAGGTCCATCTCTGGAATTGATGATGGAGTTAGGTCTTCCTCACCCATATGGACTGAGAATGGAGGAGAGGATGATGATGCCCCAGAAGGTATTGGATGATGAAGTTTTAGCTATGCAAGATGAGTAAGTTCTAAAGAGCCTGCTGTACAACACTGTGCTAATAGGTAGTAATACTGTAGTAAACGTTAGTTAAGAGGGTAGAACTCATGCTGTCTGTTCTTACCATCATTAAAACAAAAACAAACATATTGGACGCTATTAGAAGAAGGGAGAATGAATTCTGGACAGGCAAAAACAACACATGTAATCTTACTTACACGTGTAATTTCCTAACTCAAAAATATCTGCTGCTTTCTCTGTGATTCAGAGATACATCTCTTACAGCTCTCCCCTCCTCCTGCCTTGTTCAGTAGCTTGATATGTGTCCATGTGTTTCCAGCCTTTTTAAGCTCCTCAGGACAAAAACTGTGTTGTAAGCACCCCAGGGTCCCCTACCCCTTCTGCGCCTGACAGTGTGAGAATCTTAAGACGTGCTTAGTGGCATTGAATGATAGTTTAGGGCCCAATCTGATGACGGTGCCCCAAAATAGTCCCCAGAAACAGCATCAGGGAAGCTTACCTCCCCCCAGAGGATGGCAGAGCCTCACTTTCTCGTCTCTGATTTTCCCCAGGCAAAGCCAACAAAAACGTGCAGTGGGACGAGGACTCGGTGGAATACATGCCAGCCAACCCGGTCAGAATCGCCTTTGTCCTGGTGGTCCACGGCCGCGCCTCTCGGCAATTGCAGCGCATGTTCAAGGCCATCTACCACAAAGACCACTTCTACTACATTCACGTGGACAAGGTGAGGGGCCTCTGGGACTGCTCCGTGCTGGGCTTCCTTCGAGGCCTGTCCATCCCTCTCTGATCCTTTCCTCTGCATCACTAGTCCAGGCTGCGCACTTTCAGAAAACACTTGGAAGCTGACCAGCTGCCTCTCCACAGAGCATTGGGTCCTAAAGTGCTGCCACCGTGTATGTGTTGGTTTCTAAGTTTCCAGCTGTGACTTATAGCTTTCTCCATAAATGCTGTTTCTTACCTCTCCTCTCTGCTCAGTGCCCTCTGCCTGCCTCTCACATACTTTGTGGGAATAGCTACGTGTATTAGTCCGTTTTCATGCTGCCAACAAAGACATACCCAAGACTGGGTCATTTATAAAGAAAGAGGTTTAATGAACTCACAGCTCTACGTGGCTCGGGAGGCCTCACAATCATGGCAGAAGGTGAAAGTCATGTCCTACATGGTGGCAGCAAGAGAAAAATGAGAGCCAGCCAAAAGGGGTTTCACCTTAGAAAACCATCAGATCTCATGAGACTTATTCACTATCACGAAAACAGTACGGGACAAACCCATGCCGTGATTCAATTATCTCCCACTGGCTCCCTCCCACAACACATGGGAATTATGGGAGCTATAATTCAAGATTAGATTTGGGTGGGGACACAGCCAAACTGTATCACTATCCTAGGGGAGGGTACACTTTTTCTATACAAGGCCAGATAGGCTGACACCTGTAATTCCAACACTTTGGGAGGCTAAGGCGGGTGGATCATGAGGTCAGGAGATCGAGACCATCCTGGCAAACACAGTGAAACGCCGTCTGTACTAAAAATACAGAAAATTAGCTGAGCTTGGTGAGACGCACCTGTAGTCCCAGCTAGTCTGGAAGCTGAGGCAAAAGAATCGCTTGAACCTGGGAGGCAGAGGTTGCAGTGAGCCAAGATAGTGCCACCGTACTCCAGCCTGACAGAGCAAGACAAAAAAAAAAAGAAAGAAAGAAAAGCCCAATAATATATATTTTAGGTGTTGCAGGCCACACACTCTGTGTCACAGCTACTCAGTGCCTCACTTGTGCTAAAGCAGCCAAGGAGAACATGTCAACAAATGAGCATAGCTGTGTGCCAATAAAACTTTATTAACAAAAATCTGCAGCAGCCCTGTGGACTCCTGAGCCACCTTGTCCCAGAGGTTTCTGTTGGTGATGTAATTATGCCTTTAGTCAAGAAGGCAAAGGGGTTGTCTTGTCCAAGGGTCGGCTTCTAGCAGACCCGTGAGAGGCTGATGAAGGAGCGATGAGTAGGAGAGGGGACCAAAATCAGAAACTCTGCCTCTGAAGTATACATGGGTATAGATAGAGCCATATTTCCCAGCTTGTCATCCTCAGACCTCATGCAGCTGTCATGTATAAACCTGCAAAGTTGGCAGGGTGCAGTGGCTCACACCTGTAATCACAACACTTTGGGAGGCCAAGGCAGGCAGATCACCCAAGGTCAGGAGTTTAAGACCAGCGTGGCCAACATGGTGAAACCCCATCTCCACTAGAAGAACAAAAATTAGCCAGGCCTGGTGGTGTGCACTTGTAATCTCAGCTGCTCTGGGAACTGAGGCAGGAGAATTGCTTGAACTCAGGAGGCAGAGGTTGCAGTAAGCTGAGATGGTGCCATGTCACTCCAACCCAGGTGACAGAGTGACACTCCATCTCAAAAAATAAGTAAATAAAATAAAATTTAAAAAATGCAAAGTCCCAGACACCACCGGCCCAAGCTTAGTGAACCGTTAGCTCAGAAGTGGGGCCAGGGAATCTGCATTTCAAATAGCTAATTTGAAATTTAAAAAAATAATACAAGTTTGAATTGCAATGCAGAAAGACATCTCAGTCCAGAATCATATACTTGGCAAAGTCCACTGTGCTCAGAAGTGCCCAGCCAGGAGGAAATAGACAGAGAGGGGACAGGGGTGAGGGGCATGCCTGGGTGTTTTCTAGGCCACTGAATGTCACCCTTTCCCTCCTGTGAAAAGCGCTCTAATTACCTGCATCGGCAAGTGCTCCAGTTCTCCAGACAGTACAGCAACGTCCGCGTCACCCCCTGGAGAATGGCCACCATCTGGGGAGGAGCCAGCCTACTGTCCACCTACCTGCAGAGCATGCGGGATCTCCTGGAGATGACCGACTGGGCCTGGGACTTCTTCATCAACCTCAGTGCAGCTGACTACCCCATCAGGTAAGGCAGCCAAGGGCCTCAAGCCGGCCTGGTCTGATATCCTGATCTGGCTGGTCCTGGCTGGGAAGCTAGGAGGCAGAAGGAGACTGATGCTTGGTCTCTACAAAATCTCTCAGGATAGGATTCTGATCGGACCTGAGAATCATGTCTTCGTTCACTCATTCATTCACGCAGATACATACCGAGCACGTGGTTTTCCCAGCTCTATTCGCTGATACAGCAGTGCGCTAAACAGAGTGAAACTCCAACCTGAGTGGAGCTTTGTATTAGGTGGGGTTCTCTGGAGGAACAGAACTCACAGGATAGACGTATATATAAAGGGGAGTTTATTAAAGAGAATTGACTCACGTGATCACAGGGTGAGGTCTCACAGTAGGCCGTCTGCAAGCTGAGGAGCAAGGAAGCCAGTCTAGGCTCCAAAATCTCAAAAGTAGGGAAGCTAACAGTGCAGCCTTCAGTCTGCGTTCAAAGGTCCAAGAGTCCCAAAGCTGAAGAACCTGGAGTCCGATGTTCAAAGGCAGGAAGCATCCAGCACAGGAGAAAGGTGTAGGCTGGGAGATTCAGCCAGTCTATTTTTTACACGTTCTTCTGGCTTCTTTTATTTTGGCCATGCTGGCAGCTGATTAGATGGTGCCCACCCAGATTGAGGATGGGTCTGCTAGCACCCTCACAGACACAACCAGGAACAATACTTGCATCCTTCAGTTCAATCACGTTGACAGTGTTAACCATCACAAGCTTCCATTCAAGTAGGGAGACAAACAACAAAATAAGTTAAATGATATCTTAGAAAAATAAAGCAAAGGGCCAAAGTAGGGGAGAGTTGTAATTTTGCCAACAGTGGCCAGGAAGGTTTTCACGGATAAGAACAGAAGAAGACAAAAAAGAGAGTCACACTTACAGAGAAAGTGGTCCAGGCAGGCAGAAAGGCAGGGGCTGAGCCCAGAGGTAGGACCATGCCTGGCTTGTGTGAGGAACAGCGGGGCTCAGTGTAGCTGGAACAGAGTAAGTGATGGGTAGCATAACAAGAGACACAAGGTTAGAGAGTAATTTGAGGCTAGATTGGGGAGATCCTAGAATTTGGCTGTTAGTCAAAGCAAGATGTAGGCCACTGGCATGATACTTTGAATGCTGCTGTGAACAATGCATGTGTGTGTGTGTGAAAGAGATTGTGTATGCATACATATATATTGGAGACAGAGTCTTGCTGTATCACCCAGGCTGGAGTGCAGTGGCGTGACTGTAGCTCACTACAGCTTCCACCCGCCAGGTTGGAGTAATTCTCCTACCTCAGCTTCCCAAGTAGCTGGAGTTACAGGCACCTGCCAACACACCTAGCCAATTTTTGTATTTTTAGTAGAGATGGTTTCACCTTGTTGGCCAAGCTGGTCTCGAACTCCTGGCCTCAGGTGTTCTGCCTGCCTTGACCTCCCAAAGTGCTGGGATTACAGGTGTGAGCCATTGCCCCAGGCTGATATTTTCTAATAGGAGGGCAGCTCTTTCCTTTGTGTTTTCCATCCGGATTTGCTGACAAGGGTGAAAAGGAAAGTGGATGGGGATGAAGAGGGAGACCTTCCTCCCTGTAATGGCACAAGGTCATTGGGTGCAGTATTCCCAGCAGATCCAGATGAAAGTCCTAAAAAAAAGAAACTTTCATTAAGGCAACTTTCAAACATGTGCAAGAGTACTAAGATGAACTCCCTCATAGATGTCACCCCGGTTAATTCATGGCCATTTTTCTTCTGTCTGGACTTTCATCCTCTTCCCCCACACTGGATTATTTTGAAGCAAATTTAAGATATCATATAATTGTATCTATAAATATTTCAGTTTATATCTAGAAAAGATATCTTTTTTTAAGACAGCATTAAAAATGAGCAGGCATGTTTTAATGGCATCAAATATCTAGGTCGCATATTCCCAAGAGTTTGGGTTTTGAATCAGAACCCAAATAAGGTACAAGGGTGAAAGGAAGTCCTCTCTTTAAAGCTAGAATTGGCTTCTTTCTTCTTCACAGCATGGTCACTGGGGGTCTTCTTCAGTCCTAGGCTTGGGGACATCCCACTATCTTCTGGGAGACCCTAGACCCTGCAGAAGGTGCCGGGGGCACAATCTCTGGTCAGTTTGAACAGGGCACACCTGACATCCTTGAATCTGAGAAAAATGGAGGACACTAGAAAGACAACTGTTTTCTTTTGTCCATAGGATAGAGGGGTAAAAGGGTGTGGTTATAGAACATTGCTGGCAGAGTTTTACTTAACCACAGTTTTGTTCGTTTATTCAACAAACATTTGCTGAGCAACTACCATGCTACGTGCCAAATAGTCCATTTTGGGAACAAAAATGATGGAGCTTCCTCTACTTCTCCCCTGCTCATGGAAGGTGTATCCTAGTTGAGAAGATGGAGTTCGATGATCTTGCCAAAGACACATCATGCAAGGGGTGAACGAGCCATAACGAAAGGAAGACGTGGGGGTGGAGGAGAACTCGAGGGGGCATAATCAGGAGGTCAGAATGGCCTCTGAATATTCAGCTTTGAGCTGAGACCTACAGGACAAGATGGGATCCATTGGGAGGGAAATGAGAAAGAGACCCTTCTAGACCAGGATTCTCAGCAGCGGCACTGCTGATGTTGAGGGATGGCTAATTCTTTGCTGTGGGTGCCGTCCTGTGCATCGTGTCTCTTAGAAGTGCCCAAGTCAGGCACTTCTAAGAGACACTGAAAACTTGGGGGATACTTAAGGACCTAGCCAACCCGATGTGGCCGCTGTGAGCAGCTCTGCAATTTGACCTCACCTCCCTGTGTCCCCTGCACAGCCCTCACTGAGGGGGCCAGAATCTTCCTCTCTCACATATTAAAGACATGCTAGTCTTCACTGGTCACATGTTTAGGCCCTGGACGCAGACATCCTGGTTTCAGATTCTGCGTAGCAGCATCTCTGGCCTTGACCCACTGGATGCCAGGGCACACTCTGCCCACTTGTGCCTACCACAGCTGTGTCCACACATTGACACATGTCCTCTGGGAGCTAAAATTGCCTCCCCTTCAGAACCGCCATTTCTTATAGCGGGAACAGCCTGGGCACAATGTGGGTCAGAAACGAACGTGTTGCATTTGAGAGATTTAAACAATGGATAGAGTATAATGAAAGAATGAGGAGAAGTGAGTTTAGACATGCACACAGCAAAGGGGGGTTAGAACATTCCCTCTCCATCTTCTATGAAGGGACTGAGTCTGGAAATGTCCGAAAATGCTGAGCATAGCAGCTAGTGTGGCAGACACTTGGTTCAACCCTTGCAACAAACCTGTTTCACAGAGGGGCAAACTGAGGCCCAGTGTCACGTGATGAATATGTGGTGGAACGGGGATTAGAACCGGTTTCGTCTGGTTGCAGAGTTGGTGTTCTTTCTGGCTCGAAATTGGCCTCTTAAGGAAATTGGCGGAACTGGCCTGGCAGGATGGCCCCAAGCCGCCTTGAAAGCACAGAAGGAAACGGTCCCACCCCATGAGCTTCTGGTTGGGCGGAGTAGTGGTTAGACTGCCTTGCAGCCAGGATGTCCAGGATGGTCCTGGGAGGCCCCCCGTTGTCTGTCCCTGAGTCTTCAGGGCTATGCTCAAAGTTCCCACATTCTTCCCTCTCTGGATTCCCAGCGGAGGCCTCAGAGGTCATGCTAGCCTAGGTTGGGGCCCGCACTAAGCCAGAGGCCTCTTGATGCCAGGTAGACATGCACGTTGCTGCCCCCTAGCGGCCACTGTTGGGTTGCTGTGCGTGGCACTTCCCCTAAAGAGTCCAGCTCCGCTTGGCACCCAGGAGGGCAAGTGCCTGGACTCTCATATCAGACTGCTTAGGGCTCGAATCCGAGCTCTGCCACTTAGCTAGCAGCGTGACTGTGGGCAAGTAAATCCAGTCTCTGCAAAATCGGGATATAATAATAAAACCTAGCAGCCTGCCGGACACTTGGAAGGTGTTCAGTGAATGTCAACCATGTATACGTAAGCTACATCCAGGGTCTCATCTTGTATCTCT
Source organism: Cacajao melanocephalus (assembly GCA_963573385.1). Taxonomy (NCBI): domain Eukaryota; kingdom Metazoa; phylum Chordata; class Mammalia; order Primates; family Pitheciidae; genus Cacajao; species Cacajao melanocephalus. The sequence goes on from CAUYLG010071920.1 coordinate 107,644, forward strand.
GAGCGCCCCAGAAATCCTTTCTCAGGCCATGTGTGCAGCCTGTTTTGGGGTTCAGAGAAGAGAGTTGTCTGATTTGTAGGTTTTCCTTTCGTGCTTCAAGTCACTCTGTGTCTCTTGGCCTTCCTCATCCGCTTCCTCTGCTTCACCGATCTCGTGTCCACGGTGCCTCCCAGCAATTCTTCTGCCCCTCTTCTTTGCCAGCCTCACAGCCAGAGGCACTTTATGCATCGAGCACTGCTGCTTCCGCTTGCTGTTGTTTTCATGAAGTTGCCCTACACAAAAACATATGAATTTTGCAGATGAATGGTTTCATCCTGGGCAACGCTGATAGGTTTTCACTTCCCATCTGCCACCCCATCTGCAGCTTCCAAAACCACTACTTCTCCCATCCCAGGAAGACTGAGCAAACTTGGGAGCCTTCTCGAAGGGGCGGAAGTGCCCAAGTCAGGCACTTCTAAGAGGCACTGAACAGTGGGGGCATACGTAAGGGGCCAGCCAGCCCGACGCGGCTGCTGTGAGCTGCTCTGTGATTTGATGTCACCTCCCTGTGTCCCATGCACAACCTCACTGGTGGGGGGCAGATTCTTCCTCTTAGATGTTATGACATACTGGTCTTTACTGGTCACTGACCTTGTTTAGGCCCTGGACGCAGACATCCTGGCTTCAGATTCTGCCCCACCACCGACTGGCCATGTGGGTCGGCACGAGTTGTTTCAACTTTCTGCATCTCAATTTCTCCACCTTAAGCACAATGTTAGTGCGTATTTCAGAGGGCTCTTAGGAAGTTTCAGTGAAATATTACATGATAAGGACCTAACACAGTGTCTAATGATAGAAAGTAGTTGATAGATACACGCTGTTACTATAGCCATGGGGTTATTTGGACATGTTGACGGGACTTAGACATCCTAAGTCCCCCTTGAAACACCCAAATTACTCCATGGCTGTAAGTAACCGTGGGACGGACCTGAGTTACTTTTCCTTTTCTCTTTGATAGAGTTAAAAGCGTAGTAAAGTATTTCTTGAACTCACATCTCTGTCAGAAGAGGGAAAAGTGAGCCAAGCACAGTGGCTCATGCCTGCAATCCGAGCACTTTGGGAGGCTGAGGCAGGTGGATCACTTGAGGTCAGGAGTTTGAGACCAGCCTGGCCAACATGGTGAAACCCCATCTCTACTAAAAGTACAAAAATTAGCCAGGCATGGTGGTGTGCACCTGTAATTCCAGCTACTTAGGAGGCTGAGGCATAAGAGTCACTTGAACCCAGGAAGCAGAGGCTGCAGTGAGCTGAGATCATACTACTGCACTCCAGCCTGGGTGACAGACTGAGACTCTGTCTCAGAAAGGAAAAAAAAAAAAGGTGGGAAAAGCAAAGTCAGGCTGTGAAGACTGAATGTTTCAGGGAAAACAGGATATAACCAATTCACTTGTGGACATGAAGAATATTCCTGAACTTGCCATATACAGCCAAGACTGTTTAGAGACTGTAGGTGTTCCTGTTTTGCTGTTGACATGGCTTCCGGGCCCATGTAGGCTCCGGCGGGAGCTGATTGTATACCCAGCACATGGATGAAAGTGGAAAATGGATGCTTTCAGACTCTGAGGCCCTGCTAGGTCTTGAATCCTCAAAAGGTATAATGGTTTTATTCGTATGTTCTATTGACTGAGGCAGGGAGTTAGACCTGGCATACTTGAGGTTGGCTGCAGGAAGAGATGAAGCCAAAAGCACTTTGCACTGTTGGTTCATTTGGGCTTGTAGTAAGAGACCTCGGCCAGGTGCTGTGGCTCACACCTTTAATGCCAGCGCTTTGGGATGCCAAGACAGCTGGATCACCTGAAGTCAGGAGTTTGAGACCAGTCTGGCCAACATGGTAAAACACCATCTCTACTAAAAATACAAAAATTAGCCAGGCATGATTGCAGGTTCCTTTAATCCCAGCTGTTTTGTAGGCTGAGGCAGGAGAATCACTTGAACCCAGGAGGTGGAGGGGGTAGTGAGCTGAGATCACGCCATTGCACTCCAGCCTGGGCAACAAGAATGAAACTCCGTATCAAAAAAAAAAAAGCAAAACAAAAGAGGGTCAGGTGCAGTGGCTCAAGCCTGCAATCCCAGGACTCTGGGAGGCCAAGGTGGGAGGATCAGGAGATCAAGAGATCAAGACCATCCTGACCAACATGGTGAAACCTCATCTCTACTAAAAATACAAAAACTAGCTGGGTGTAGTGGCGTGCCTCTGTAGTCCCAGCTACTCGGGAGGCTGAGGCAGGTGAATGGCTTGAACCCAGGAGGTGAAGGTTGCAGTGAGCCGAGATCATGCCACTGCACTCCAGCCGGGCCGACAGAGCAAGACTCGTCTCAAAAAACGAAACAAAACAAAACAAAAACCAGAAAACAGACCTCACACCTCACCCCGTGTCTTTCCCTAGGGCCAGTGTCTTGGGGCAAATCAGATGTAAAGAGAGGAGGGTTGCGTGTGTCCTTGGCCCCTTGCAGGGTTCACATTGAGTCTGTGGTGTGTACACACATGCGTGCACACGTGGGGCAGTGTATATGCACAGAAACCACCAGGCAGAAGAAACCATTGACATTTTTCTGCTACTTTTGCCCCTTGGGGATCCAGAGCAACAAAGTCTAAACTGGCAGGGCCTGCCGTGTGGACGTGTAAGTTCCATTAACTGCAGATCCAAATGTCTGTCTCGAGATACTACCAGAGCGGGGAGCTGAGAGCACGAGAGAGCTGCTCCATGGTGCCTCAGTAGGAAACACCAGCTGCTAAAGATGGGAGCAGGTAGCCCAGTTTTCTCCACAGTCTCCCAAAGACCAGAGTTTATATGGGACCAATCAAGCAAGACTAACCCCCAGACGAACAGTACAGATGCTTAAACTGCACACCTACTGTGTGTTGGGCCCTCTTCTAGGCCCTTTAACACACATTTTGTCTTAATCCCATCCCCTAAAACACAACTGCGACTGGGTAAGTAAGTTTAGAGAAATTAGTATTAAAACAGAGCAGAAGGACCTTTACAGGAAAGCCAAGCCCTTGGTAATGTTCAGCACAGATCTTCGTCACTCTGAGATTTGAAATTAAGTTGAGCAATGTGGAAGTCCAAGCATCCATGTGCAGTCACTACTGGACTTTTCATTCCTTAAAGTGGGACCCGAATGGATCAAAGGATTCCTGTAGTTAAGACCCCGCAGCAATCGCAGCAGATGCACATGTAGCACTCGGTACATTCCAGCATTGTTCTTAGTGCTTTACAATTCGGGGGCATCTGAGGGAGGGAATACAGTCGTGGCTCCTCAGTTTGTGTTTCTGGCTGGGCCAGTGAAGCCCCTTCCTCATCCCTCTTTTCCACTCATCACTAGAGGCAGACCAAAAACAACAACAAAATAAGGCAGGCTGGACAAGCCTGTTGACAGCGTTTTGACAGCAACTCTGAAGTATGCACTCTTGATATCCCCATTTTTCAGATAAAGAAACTGAGGCACTGAGATGTTAAGAAACTTGACCCCAAGGATATGGCCAGTAAAGGGCAGAACCACGATTCTGTTTTTTGAAACTGAGGTGACATTTATGTAACATAAAATTAACCATTTTCAATTGTTCAGTGGCATTCAGTACATTCATATTGTCAGAGAACCACAGCCTCTCTCTAATCCTAAGAATTTTCATCATCCCAAAAGAAAACCCTGTACCCATTAAGCAGTCACTTCCCAAAAACTTCTTAGTCCCTGGCAACAGCTCATCTCCTTTCTGTATCTGTGGACTTGATTTGCCTATTCTTGACTTTTCTGTTCTGAGACAGAGCCTTGCTGCAGTTGCCCAGGCTGCAGTGTAGTGGCGCAGTCTCAGCTCACTGCAACCTCCGCCTCCTGAGTTTAAGCAATTCTCCTGCCTCAGCCTCCCAGGTAGCTGGGATTACAGGCATGTGCTACCACACCTGGCTAATTGTGTTTTTAATAGAGACGGCATTTCACCCTGTTGGTCAGGCTGGTCTCAAATTGCTGACCTCAGGTGATCCGCCCGCCTCCGCTTCCTAAAGTGCTGGGATTACAGGCATGAGCCACCACGCCTGGCCTATTCTAGGCATTTTATATGAATGCAGTTATATAGTATATGACATTTGGTGACCTGCTTCTTTCGCATAGCTTATTATTTTTGAGGTTCATCTGCATCCTAGCATCTAGCAGTACTTTATTCCTTTTCATGGCTAATATTCTATCATCCTGATATATTTGCACCACGATCTACTTATCCAGTCATCAGTCAGTATACCCAGGATTCTGAAGAGCTTCCCAAAGCCCCTGTCTCCTGGCCATGTTGCATCTGTGTGCCCTGAATTGAGGACCTCATCTGGTTTAAGGAGATGTGGCTCTATCATAGCGGGACTTTGCCCAGCAATGGTGCTAGAGGACTCTTGTTAAGCAAGCCCTGATGACTTCTTGGCCATGGGGCATTGTAGATCTGAGCATATTGGCCTGGTGGCCTTTCCCCTTCACCCCAGATCTTCTCTGCCTATGCTAGACCTGGGACCTCAGCTGAACAGGAAAGAAACTCCCAGTGATTCTCACTGACTGGGGAACATTCACATTGAAGATGGAAATGTGGAGGCCTAGAGTGTAAGGTCCAAGCTTCCCTTTTTTCCTTCTTCCTCCTCTCAATACCAAGCGCCTTCTGATGACAGTCTTGGGGTGCGTTTGGGAGGAGAGTGTCTAGGTCAGCCCAGTGAAGACACTTCTCTACTCCCACAGATGAGTGCAGGAGATGGGACTCCTTCTGACTTTACCTATTCACCCAAAAACTATTTATTGAGCACCTACTATGTATTGGACACCGTGCTAAGAAGTAGGTACTCAAAGGTGAGGAAAAACATATCCAGCCCTGCCCTCATCATAGTGGTCAAGGGTGCAGGCTGGAGCCAGTCCATCTGGGTCCAGATCCCAGCTTCTTTATTTACTAGCTGTGTAAAGTTGGACATGGGAAAATCACTTAATGCCCCCGTGCCTCAGTTACCTCATCTGTAAAATGGAGGCAGAATAATGGCACCACCATATAGGGTTGCGTCAAAGGTTAATTGAGTCCATATATGTAACATGCTTAGCACGCAGTGAGGGTTATGCCTGTGATAGCCATGGTGATTAATAGAGGAAAGAGGCAGACATCAATCACAGGGATCATGTGAGTGAACACATGACAAAGTCAGGCAAGCATTCTGAAAAAAAGGAATAAAGGATCTATGAGCACTGAGCAAATGAATCTCACATGGATTGAGGGTTTGCATGGCTTCCCTGAGGAGGCAGCCTGTGAACTGAGACATACATCCTTGGTAGGAATTTAGCTAGAAGAAGTGTGAGGAGGTCCCAGGGAGGCATCCCAGGAAGAGGGGGTAGCATAGGACCCTGGCACGTCTGATGATCTGAAAGAAGGCAACCATGGCTGAAACATAAGAGGCAAGGGTTTGCCTTCCTACAAATGAGTTAGGTTGAGGCGAGCCCATGTGGGTGCTTGAGATGACCTGTTGAGTCATTATAACCTCAGTCTGTTAGCGGGGAGGTTTTAGGGGAGAGTCACGGTAGTTGCCATATTGAGAGCTCATACCTGCTGCCACAGGGAAATAGGAGTGGGGCCCAAGTGGGAGTGGGGAGGCCAGATAGCAAACACTTGCTTCTGCTGACCCCAGAGCCACATCCACAGAGCCCCCTATTCTCCAACCCTCCAGGCAGCAGCAGGTGTCCCAGATGCCATAAGATGCTGCTTCCTGAGCCCAAGCAGACTTTTAGCCTTTCAGTCACACAGAGCCAGGCAGCCACGTTCTGTCTGGGAACCAGAACCCCACACCTGTGCAAAACAGCCTCGTTCAGGAGACTCTCAGAGAATTTCAGCAGGGGCTAGAGAAGAGAACGGAGAAGCAAGCATTAGATACAAGGGTCTTAGGAGAGCAGGTCAGAAGAAAGCTGATCATAAGCCAAGAGGGACGCAGCCAAAGAATCAGGGGAAGAACGTGGGCTGAGTGAAGGTGAGAAAGAATACAGGTGGAAACCCCTTTTTGTTTTTTGTTTTAAAAAAAAATGATAAAGTACAGCCAGGGCAGTGGCTCATGCCTGTAATCCCAACACTTTAGGCGGCTGAGGTAGGCAGATCACCTGAGGTCAGGAGTTCGAGACCAGCCTGACCAACAGGGTGAAACCCTGTCTTTACTAAAACTACAAAATTAGCTGGGCACGGTGGCACGTGCCTGTAATCCCGGCTACTTGGGAGGCTGAGGCAGGAGAATCACTTGAATCCAGGAGGCAGAGATTGCAGTGAGCCAAGATTGTGCCATTAACACTCTAGCCTGGGTAACAAGAGCAAAACTCCATCTCAAAAATAAAAATCAAAAAAAAAAAAAAGAAATCCAGAGTTCCATTCCAGATCAACTGAACATAAATTCCTTGTGGATGCCAAGAATCATTCATTCAGTCTCATGTATATATAGATGTGTATACGTATGTATGTGCGTGTGTGTGTGTGTGTGTGTGTGTATACCGTCTCGTGTGTATCCATATACACACATATGTGTGTATCTATGTATATACGTATACACACACGTGCACACATACATTTGAGATGGAGCCTTCACTCTGTTGCCCAGGCCGGAGTGTGTGCAATCTCAGCTCACTGCAGCTTCCACCTCACAGTTCAAGTGATTCTCCTGCCTCCCGAGTAGCTGGGATTACAGGCACCCTCCACCACACACCTGGCTAATTTTTGTGTTTTTAGTAGAGACCAGGTTTCACCCAGTTGTCTGAGCAGGTCTCAGACTCCTGACCTCAAGTGATCTGCCCACCTCAGCCTCCCTAAGTGCTGGGATTACAGGTGCGAGCCACTGCGCCCAGCCAAGAATCTATATATTTTTAAAGTGCACCCCACCCTGCAGGTGATTGTACTGGTGAGAACTGAAATCCACTGGTCCTGGGAGAGAGAGAGACATCTGTCACATAGAGAAAAAAATAAGATGCATGCTGTGTTGGAAAACGTTAGCTTCAGTACTTCCTGGGAAGGCGTATTTGGTGGCCCAACCCTCAGATGTCCCCTGCCTTCTGCTTTCTCAGCATTCAAACCACTTTTGTTCTTGGAGATGTTCAGAGACATACACCCTGCTTCCTGAGACCCCAGAGTTCCTGGGTTCAAAATCGTCCAATGAAAGCTCCACCCAGATAATGTGTGAGTCTGAAAGGGTGTATCTGCTTGGGCTGTTGGTCACAAGGAGACGAGAAACACGCCAGTAATTATGCCATTAACAGTTTTGTTTGCCTCTAGTAGCAAAATAAACATATCCTCAGTCTTGTTATTTTTCAGGCTAATGGAGCACACACTCCTGCTTTTGCAGAAGTGTAGTTTGCTTTTCTTTTTCCCGTTGTTCTGGGTCTCCTGAGCTGTATTTTAGGCTGGACAGCTCTTCAACCTTTTATAAGGCCAGGACTGACCTAAAGCATCTGTCGACAAGCAGAGTGAGCCTAGAGTTCTCAGAGTTCTCATGAAAACCAAGGTTCTGCAGAAAGCCATGAGTGGTCTATGGGCTTAGGACCTTCTGGAAAAGATGTGGTGAAGGTCAGAAGAAATTAGTGTGAAAGGCAAGAACTGAGAGGACTGTTTCACCCAGGGGATGCCGTCATTTGACTTAAATATCTTTCAGCTGTATTGTTTGTTTGCTTGCTATTTTGTGTTTGTTTCCTCATTCTTTCACAACTGAAAAATAAGATTCAGAGTCCTGGGGAAAAATTATGTGATGGTTCTCTCTCGAGTCATGTGTCCATTCTTTGGCCAGCAGACAATAGAGCAGTTTGGTCATTGATTCATTCGTTCATCAAACAAATGCTCATTGAGATTCTGCTGGATATTAGGCAGTGCTCTAGACCAGCACTGTCCAGTGGAACTTTCTGGGGTGATGGAAATGTTCTGTAACTGCCATGCACTATGGTAGCCATTAGCTGCAGGTGGCCATTGAGAGCTTGAAACATGGCTTGTGGGACTGAGGGACTATATTTTAAATTTGATCTGATTTTAATTTAAAGTTAAATTAAAACCCTGCCCTTGTGAGCCTTACATTGATACCTTGGGGTACAAACACTTCCTCTAGAGAGAATGATACTACTGTTACCAAAACAAAAGACAGTCCTGGCTAAACAGTACAGAAATAAATGTGGTCTCTATCCTCTGCCAATTTGATATTCTCACCAGATCCCAGATTGACCACACATTGAATGTTGCAAGGTATTTTCTTCCGAATCCCTCCCTCTCCAGATCTCACAATTCTCGTTCCTCTTGGCAGTGGCACTCTGTGTCCATAGATGGGACTTTTCCAAACCTGGTATCTTCCTGCCCAGTGCATTGAGCATTTTTTTCTTCTTGGCCAAAAAAAAAAAAAAAAAGAAAAGAGAGAAATGAAAAAAGGCCTTCTTTTATGTGGCTTTTCTCCAGTGGCCAAGAGTATGGATGGTGCTCATGCTGGGATGGTTCAAGTGCATCCTGGGAATTTGGATGAGAGCCCGGGGTGGTCTCCAACATGGGTGGTCTTTATTGTAGAGTCTATTATTCTTCCCTCACCTGTTCCTTACATCTAACCACAGGTGAAGAATATTATTTTCAAGGGCAATCTGGAGTAACTGCATGTATTAAAAGTGGGATAAGGGAGGAGCATTTCTACCTTTTTAAAAATTGATGAGTGCAAAGATTTGGCTCAGTACAGGACCCAAGTAACAGAGTTTAGGTCCAGTCATCAGGTGTACAGACAGACTCTGTGGATTATTCTTATTATTATTCAAGTATTTTCTCTCCCTTGTGCCACCCTGAGTCATTGTTCAGCATGGTGAGTGGTCAGCAGTAGCCACTCAAAGTAGATGCCCGGGGAAGCCCTTTAAGACATAACACACTCCAGTGGCTAATCATATTAGTTAACATTTCTTGACCACTTACTGTGCGTGGGATTCTAGGCCAAGTGATTTCCATGTATTATCTCATTTGATTCTCACAACAATCCCAGACGGTAGATGCTGTTACTGCCTCCCACTTCACAGATGAAGAAACCAAGGCTATGAGAAGTAAAGGAATTTTCCCAGTGTCTCACAACCAGTGGGGATTGGAGCCAGGATTTAAACACATGCTTCTTTCATCACAGGGAGCAGGGGCATAGAGGAAAGGACCTGAGGTTTTTGCCAGTAGGTCATCATTTCACCTGCTGGATAGTTCTGGGGTAAAGCTCTCCCACTCATTTCTCCCCCATCTAAATCCTTGGTTTCTGTATCTGGATGAGAATCCAGGAGACACAGTTTTCCAAGAATCAAGAGATGAGCAGCGTTCATCAGAAGCTGAGATCCAGAGTCACCTAATGTTTAGCCAACTGCCAAATTGCTCCCCGACTTTCTGCTTCAGTACCCATGGCATCTGGTAAGATGACATACAGAACAGCACCAGGACTCAAAGAGTGTTCAAGTGACTTGCCCAAAGCCACACGACTTGGTCGTGGCCAAGCTGGGATTTGAAAGCAGGCTAAGCTGACCCTCAAGTTCACTATGCTTTATGCAGTGTGTTGTGTCGGTGGTTGACCCCAGGGAGGGAAAGCCAGTCACGCAAGGATGCAAACACTGCGATGTGGCTGCCGAGGTCAGTGTAGACCCATCTACAGATGGGTTCTTTCTTTCTCTGACTAATGGAAGATCTGAGCTTTTCTGACTGTGTGCTCTAAACATAGACCTAGGAACCAACTGTCCTGCCTTAGCAAGGACAGCGTCAGCCTTCAAATTCTTTTGTAATCTCCTTCCCATTGGACCTCAGACCCTCTGTATCTCTCCTCTAATTGGCTAACTGGTGGTGCCCAGTGGAATTTTCATTCATTTAAATATTAGCTTAATGCAAGCATAATTAGGAAGGAATGGCTTCTGTCCCCCCCGCCATATCCCCCACATATGCCTAATTGTTTCATAGCAAAATCAAAGCAATGCTGGTGTGTTGGGCACCATCAAGTCAGTCCACTAGGATGTAAAAGAGGCCATGCAGTATCAGCCTGACTGGATTTGAATCCTGTTGCTACAGACTGAATCGTGCCTGCCTAAAATTCATATGTTGAAGCCCTAACCCCTGTACTTGGAGATGGGGCCTATAAGAGGTAATTAAGGTTAAATGAGATCATAAGTGTGGAGGCCTGATCCTGTAGAAGTGGTGTCCTTCTTTGTAAGAGACACCAGAGAGGTCATTCTCTCTTTCTCTGCCATGTAAGGACAGAGCAAGAAGGTAGCCTTCTGCAAGCCAGGAAGAGAGCCCTCACCAGAATCAAATTGGCATGCACTTTGGACTTCCCAGTCTCCAGAACTGTGAGAAAATACATCTGTTGTTTAACCCACCCAGTCTATAGTGTCCTGTTATGGCAGCCCATGCAGACCAAGGTACCTGTCCTCATCCCTTGTATGAGAGCTATATGCTTTCAAGCAACAAATCCAACCTTTGTGAGTCTCCATTATTCTCACCTGTAGAAGGGGATGACCATGATACCCAACAGGCAGCAGTAAAAGTAAGAATAGTCAGGTGGGACTCTAGGCACTGCTTTATTTCAAGCTCTCTGATGACAGCTGGGTCAGGTCTGGCACCGCCATGTGACCTCCTCTCTGTCTTCTCACCATCAAAACATTGGGACCAGGATGCTCAGTCATGCTGATGGGTACAAAGCGAGGAAAGATGATTGAGTCCACCAGGGAGACCTTAGCTTACTGTACTCACCCATTGCATCAAGTAGTTGGTGTAACTGGTCTTGGCCCCAAGAGGCTTAAGTACTACCCAGGCCTGAGGCAGGAAACATTTTTTAAAAGTACGATTCATTTTGCGGGGAGGAAACATTCACAGAACGGTTATCTAGCCCACTAATAACCATGTCTGTAGCAACGTCTCCAGCACTAAGTGATCCTACCCTCAGTTCCTCCTCCCTTTGGGTAAATGTAGGAGAGAGATGGGCAGAGGAAACCCTGCCATGGACAGCAGGCTAGAGTGCCCTCCCCAGAGCACTTTCCTCGTAGGATGGTTAGAAGCATGAGAGAGAGTGGAACACAGGACCTAATCCAGAACTGAGCATTTTTTTAACAAGGAAAATTTTTGATGATGATGCTAGTGATGACAATGATAATTAATAATCCTGTGTAGTTATTAATTCTGGACAAAAACATGGTCTGGCCGTTTGTGTGGTCACTTTCCTTACTCTCCCTTGTTCCTCTTATGTTTTATGTCTCTATACCTTGTACTAATACAGAAGTGCAGATGGGGTGGGGGGCACCTGTCTTTGAGGAAGTCCAGTCATGTTGACAGTGAGGAAGGTGGTTGCCTTGAGCCGACGCGTCTTGGTCTGTACTCGGGCCCCCGTATCCTCTCCCTGCTGCAAGACTGTTTGAAGACTGCCCTCATGTTTATTGGCCTTCTCTACCCCAATGAGGTGAAACATCACATTCCATTTCTCGAGTCCATTTCTCCACTTACTTTGGAAAATCAAGTCAGTTTCTCCAGTTACTTTTTGAATGCAACTGCAATCTACCTGAAGTTTCAAGTGGGAAACTTCCTTCCAATTCCCAGTCTCACCCACCGTCACCCCATCCCCAGGCTCAAGTGGCCTGCCTCTGCCCCCCACCTCCGGTGACCCTAGGCAATGTTAGAAAGTGATTTGGACATCTGAGCAGGTCAGCTGCGTAGGGAATAATCATGGAACAGAAGCCAAAGCAGTAAGCAGAGTCTCCATGGTTCATGAAACTCCCTGGCTGCCCCCTCCCACTCCCACCCAGCTTGGGTGAAGCAGGCCCATGCAGGTCAGATTGGCTCTAGAACCTGGATTCTGGCCTTGGCCCACTGCCTATAAGACTGGTTCATCCCAAGTGGATAATGGGAAGGGGAAGGCCATTTGGTAGTACTGGTCAGCTCTCCCATTGTGAGGGGTGAAGGAGAATCCCACACTAGTGATTGTTCCCTTATGGAGAAGGAATGAAAACTGTGCCCCTAAAAGCCACCGCCCATCTCCTGTGTCCTTTCTCCTCCAGGAAGGGATTCTCCTCGATGCAGTTTAACTGTATTCATCAGTCAGCATTACTTGGCAAACCGAGCCAGGGGCACAAACATTGCCACCCTTTCTCAATCTAATGATGCTCTTCGGGATGCTGGAATCTGGTTTAAGGCCAAGCAGAAGCAATTTTTGATTACAGAGTCAATCTTTGTTTAAAAGTTTGCCACCCTGGGGAAGTTTCTAACAAGTTACTTTAAACAATGCTTTCTCTGGACACCTACAGCTAAATAGACCCATTAATCCAAATTGCTTTGCTGGGTTGTGGTGGAATGGTTCAGGAATTGGGGCAGTGTGTCAGACAGGCTTCATGACAGAGATGGCTGCAGTACCAAGGGCACTGTTTGGCCATGAACTGAGTGACCGGGAGATGGCCCCGCCCTTGAGAGTTCCCTGTCACTGAGTCTGTGCAGGTGCTAAGTGCTTCTCCCATGGCTTCCTTTAATCTCTCAGCCAGCTGGTGAGATGGACCTTCATTGGTCTCATTTGCAGGAAAAGGGACATGAGCACATGCTCAGCTACCCAGAAGTGGAGCTCAGTGGAGCTTAAACCCACCCATGTCCTTAACAACAAGCCAGGGCCTCCCACATATGGCCCGTGGGCTGCTTTCAGAATGCAAGATGATTTAAAGAGAAATGCAGGCGAGTCTTTGAAAATGTCCATGTCTATCTGTTTTAACACATAGAAGGGAATGTGAAAATGTCCAGCCCCAGATTTTGGAAGCTGAAGTTTCCTTAAAAATAAAAAATAAATAATAAAAAAAAAATGCCAGGTGTGATGGCTCACGCCTGTAATCCCAGGACTTTGGGAGGCTGAGGCAGGTGGATCACAAGGTTAGGAGTTCAAGACCAGCCTGGTCAAGATGGTGAAACCCCATCTCTACTAAAAATTCAAAAATAAGCTGGGTGTGGTGGCAGGCGCCTGTACTCCCAGCTGCTTGGGAGGCTGAGGCAAGGAATTGCTTGAACCTGGGAGGCAGAGGTTGCAGTGAGCTGAGATCGTGCCACTGTACTCCAGCCTGAGTGACAGAGCCAGACTCCGTCTCAAAAGAAAAATAAAAAATAGAATTCAAAGTTGATTTAAATGAGAAAATATTAACAAGGCAACAATACAAGGGGTAAGTGGCTCTTCAGTCATTCAGCAAGTAGTCCTTGAGTGCCTGCTATGCTCCAGCTGTTTTGCAGGGGTTAGGAACACAGCAGTAAAGAAAGCACAACCCTGCTGTGTACCCTCCGTACTCATTAGAGAAACAGACAGTAGATAAGTGAGCGGGTCACAGAGCAGGTAGAAATGAGCACCCGGAAAACTGCAGCATGGAACCAGGATAGGGTGGGTCAGGAATACCCTTCGATGAGATGGATATGCCAAATAGTGGTGAGGAAGATCGTGAATGACCCAAAAAAAGAGGGGTATCAGGTGAGGGATCAACAAACTTAATTTTTTGCTTTTATTTGAGGTTCAGGGGTACAGGTACGGGTTTATTACATAGGTAAATTGTCTGTCCTGGGGTTTAGTGCGCAGATTATTTCATCATTCAGGTGATCAACGGAGTGCCTGATAGGTAGTTTTTCCATCCTCATTCTCCCTCTCTTCTCAAGTAGAGACCCTGGTGTCTGTTGTTCCCTCTTTTCTTTTTTCTTTTCTTTCTTTCTTTCTTTTTTTTTTTTTTTTTTTTTTTTTTTTTTTTTTTTTTGTTGTTGTTGTTGTTGTTGTTGTTGAGACAGAGTCTTTCTCTGTCGCCCAGGCTGGAATGCAGTGGCATGATTTCAGCTCACTGCAACCTCCGCCTCCTGGGTTCAAGTGATTCTCCTGCCTCAGCCTCCTGAATAGCTGGGATTACTAGTGCAGGCCACCACACCCAGTGAATTTTTGTATCTTTAGTAGAGACAAGGTTTCACCATGTTGGTCAGGCTGGTCTCAAACTACTGACCTCATGATCCACCCACGTTGGCCTCCCAAAGTGCTGGGATTACAGGTGTGAGCCCCTGCACCCTGCTTGCTGTTCCCTCCTTTGTGTCCGTGTGTACTTAATGTTTAGCTCCCACTTGCAAGTGAAAATACATGATGTTTTGTTTTCTGTTTCTTTGTTAGTTCACTTAGGATAAAAGCCTCCAGCTCCATTCATTCAATAAACCCTTTTTTTTTTTTTGTTTTTTTGAGACAGGTTCTCATTGTGTTGCCTAAGCTGGAGTGCAGTGGCACAATCACGGCTCACTGAAGCCTCAACCTCCTGGACTCAAGTGGTCCTCCCATGTCAGCCTCCTGAGTAGCTGGGAGTATAGACTCCTGCCATCACACCTGGCTAATTTTTGTATTTTTTCTAGAGACGGGGTTTTGCCATGTTGCCCAGTCTGGTCTAACTCCTAGGCTCAAGCCATCTGCCTGCCTTGACCTTGCAAAGTGCTGGGATTACAGGCATGAGCCACCATGCCCAGCCTCAAAGTTTTTGCACATGTACCCTAGAACCTAAAGTATAATTTAAAAAAAAAAAGTAAATATTTTAGGTTTTCCAGTACATATATGAACTCTCGTGATGATGAAACTCTGCCATTGTAACACTAAGGCAGCCACAGACGGTATGTAAATGAATGGGCGTGACTGCATTCCAGTAAAATGTTCTTTATAAAAACAGGTGGCAGACTATAGTTTGCATTTGATTGTTCTGCCACATCTCCCTTGTTCCAGATCATGGTCTTGCCCAGAACACAAACATCTCAGACCTTTCAAATTTAGCGCCAACCCACGCACCCATCTTCCTAGGCATGGCTTTTGCTTCATTAGACGATTCTGTCAATCCAGGTGGCGTTGAATCTGAATCACCTCAAGTGCTTCAGACTTCAGGACCCTGGATAGAGAATAAGTGATAGAGATTCCCAAGGCCTTCTGGTCTACCTCCCCTAGGCATTGACCTGGATTTCCACCCAGTCCTGTGTAGCTGAACCCTTTATTAAACAGCAGCCTCCTTGTATTTTATGTTCCCCAAACCTACTTAATGTGCCATTTCTGATCTTAAGCTGACACGGAGCACATGAAACACAGCTCACCCATCAGTGTTGCCTGGCCAGGGGCAGCCAAGAGGAGACAGATAGTTTGCACACAGTCCTCCATGGCTATCCAGTCCCACAGAGTTCCTGCCAGCCAGAGCATACTGTGTTTTCTTACCACCCAGCCTTCTCTGCCTAAACCCAGCATAAATGCCTGGTCCTCATTAGCACCGTAATTCACCCTGCACCACCTTCCTCAATCTGAATCAAAAAGGTTAATGTCATTGAATCCTGAGACTCATTGATTTCCGCACTTACCCCAGTTTTCTGCTCCCCAGCTAAAAGCACAGGACTCATTTATCTTTCCTTGGTTGACCAGGCAAATTGCTGATTTATGCCTAATGCCAGGTGATTCTCAAAGATTTCCCAGAGTGACTGGACACATGTTCCTGTAGTACTTTCTATAAATCCAGTTGATCCTGTGTGTCTGATTTTTTATCGACCCTCTGCCTAGATGTGTCTGGGCTCCCGTTATCTCGGAAGTCCATCTGAGGTTACAATGCCAGTTTGGGGAGAGAGAGATTTTCAAACAAGGTGATGTCCACAAAGTACATTTTAATGAACTAACAGCTGTAGGGCCTCACTGTGAATTTGGTCATTCATTCATACATTGTCAGTCAACACATGCTTATTGGAAACCTACTTTGTGCCAGACATTTGCCACGACGTAGGTTTATAGCCACCAATAGAGCTATTAACATTGCTGCCTTTGAGGAATACACAGATTAAGCCATTAAATAATGACATCTTAATGACATTGTCAGGAAAGAAATTTACATGCATATAATGCAGGAAGCAGACATGCATATAACCCCTTCTCTTCTAAAGGACCAGGGCAAGCTTCCCTGGAGAAGTACCCATCCCATAACCATGTCTCAAGAAATCTGTCTGACACTAAATAATCCTACCATCAGTTCCCCCTCCCTTTAGGTAAAACTAGTAAGGAGATGGGCAGAGGAGGTAGCCCTACCATGGGCAGCAAGCTTCAGTACCCTCTGCCCAGTGCTTTTCTGAGAGTTGAAAGAAGAGGAAGAATTAACTGGGTGGAAAAAAGGGGGTGGTGAGCATTGCAAGCAGCAGGGTCTGCATGCACAAAGGCCATGAGGCAGGAGAGAACATGGCTTCTGCAGCAAATGGAAAGAGGCTTACGTGGACAGGGTGTGGCAAGGGGATAAGCCAATAGAACGAGGCCAGAGAGGCAGGTGGGGGCCAGACCATGTGGGACACTGAGAGCCAGGTTAAGGAGCCCAAGTTTATTCCATAAGCGATGAGCAGCCTTTGAAAAGTTTTCTGCACTGTTCATAATTGCCATGACTTGGAACCAACCCAAATGGACACCAGTGATAGACTGGGTAAAGAAAATATGGCACATAGTACACCATGGAATACTATGCAGCCATAAAAAAGGGATGAGTTCATGTCCTTTGGGGGGACACGGATGAAGCTGGAAACCATTATTCTCAGCAAACTAACACAAGAACAGAAAACCAGACACCTCATGTTTTCACTCATAAGTGGGTGTTGAACAGTGAGAACACATGGACACAGGAAGGGGAACATCACACACCGGGGCTTATCTGGTGGATGGGGGGCTAGGGGAGGGATAGCATTAGGAGAAATACCTAATGTAGAGGACAGGTTGATGGATGCAGCAAACCACCATGACCCATGTATACCTACGTAACAAACCTGCACATTCTGCACATGTACCCCAGAACTTAAAGTATAATAAATAATAATAAAAGAAAAAGAAAACACCATGATGAGATTGCTTAAGTTTCTAATCACTTGCTTGGCAGTGGAAAAAAGAAAGTTACCTATTTTTTTTTAAGTAGAGAACTGTACCAGCCTGCTGGAGGAGGGGAAACATGATAGCTAATATTTCCTGCTAGTGGATATGTACATTACAGCTCAGGTAATTACTTTCCAGCAGGCTAAATGCTGCCTCTTGTTTCATTGCTATTATTTTCTCTTGGTGTTGAGCCTTTCTGCATCATACCTTATTCTTAGGCTTCGGGGCCCTGGGTTTCCTGGAGAGACGCTGTAAGCTGGATCTGGAACTGGACCCACACACTTCCTTCTGCTATTCGGCAGGAATTTTCCAGGGCTCAGGCCATGAGGCCAGTGTAGCAAAGCAGTTGGAAGTGTGCATTTGGGGAGGCAGCAGAGCCTGGGTTCAATTTCCAGCTATTCTGTTTACTGGCCACGTGACCTTGGGCAAGTTGCTCAACCTCTCTCTGCCTCAATTTTCTCATTTGTAAAATGGGAACCATCAGTTACCTCCCTCAGCCTTTACTGTGAGGATTAAACTGTGAAATGTGCAGCACCTTGCCTGACCCAAGAAAGTGCTCAAGAAATGGTGACAGTGATGGTGACCCAAGCTGTCCAGTTGACAGTTCTGCAAATGCAGAGATGACGTGTTTTGCTCACCACTGTGTATCTCATTCCTGGTACAGTGCCTGGCACATAGTAAGAGCTCAGGAAGTACTTACTAGTAAGGCATGAAGGAGCAAGTGAACGCTTAGTCTTTGTCCCACTTAATATCACTCTGGCGGCAGTGACTGTGGTCCTTTATTCCTAAGTGGCAGGAAAGTCACTGATATTTCATTGCATTTTTTGCATTCCATATTTATTAAAAGCATCACTGGGCTTATTGCTGGATTGAGGAGCAGTGGAGGGGTTTTGTCTTTACTTACACCTTTTCAGCTAGAGGCGTTTTCAGATTTCACCATCATGAAAA
The DNA here is from genome assembly GCA_963573385.1 of Cacajao melanocephalus. NCBI lineage: Eukaryota > Metazoa > Chordata > Mammalia > Primates > Pitheciidae > Cacajao > Cacajao melanocephalus. Next base: position 125,499 of record CAUYLG010071920.1, read on the forward strand.
TGGAAAACATTTCAAAGAGCTGGAGAGTTTATTTCAAAAGGACAATGAGCCATGGTAGGTTCTTATAAATCCTAAGATTGGCTCAGCTGTTCCTCCATGTCAACTGGAGGTGCCTACAGAAACATCAAGGATCTGTGTCTGGGAGTGTGGCAGGCCAGGAGGACATTCACACATCACACCTGTCTGGCTGTATGCTGGCTTCCACGCAGCCTGTGAGAAGGTCTGAATCCCATGCAATCCCTGGGTGTCACATAGCAGATATCTAGTCTGTTCCCATTTTCCTTGAGAGAGGACAGGGAGGTAAGTTTTGCAGGTGTCCACATTCCCTCCAGGCTCCATGACCAAGCCTGGTATCCTGTGGGCTCTAGTGGTGATCTATGTAGACTCTGAGGTCAAATGGCCTGGGTGCAAATGCCTGTTCCTGTTACCTGTGGACTGTCTAACCTAGGACAAGTCGCTTAACTTCTCTGTAGATAATGATAATATCTACATCATGATGATACTGAGAAGGCAAACTGAGTCAGTACATAACAAGTGCTTCAACAAGTAACTTTAAAACCCAATACTTGTTACTGTTATTATCATCATGATTATTAGACAAGTTACCCAAGTTTTGAGAAGTTTGTTCCATTGTAAAATGGAGCTACTGCTGCCTCTTTTAGGGTAGTTGTAAGGATTAGGTGGGTAGTGTATGTAGAATAGGTATGATATACCAAGCATGGTTATTACTGTAGATTTTTTTTATTATTCTTTAAGTTCTGAGGTACATGTGCAGAATATGCAGGCTTGTTACATACGTATACATATGCCATGGTAGTTTGCTGCATCCATCACCCCGTCCATCTACATTAGGTATTTCTCCTAATGCTATCCCTCCCCAGCACCCCCCCGACCCCTTTGAAGCTGTTTTTTATCTCAGTTTAAAATTTGGGGGTTCAACTGGCATGTTTTTATTGCAGCATGAAAATAATGACATAAATAATAACATAAAAATATGTTGGCTGGGTGTGGTCATGCATGCCCGTAATCCCAGCACTTCAGGAGGCCAAGGAGGGCAGATTACTTGAGGTCATGAATTCAAGACCAGCCTGACCAACAGGGTGGAATCCCATCTCTATTAAAAATACAAAAAAAAAAAAATAGCCAGATGTGGTGATACACACCTGTAATCCCTGCTACTTGAGAGGCTGAGGTGGGAGAATTGCTTGAACCCGGGAGGTGGAGGTTGCAGTGAGCCGAGATCGTGCCACTGCACTCTAGCCTGGGCGACAGAGTGAGGCCTCATCTCAAAAAAATAAATTACAGTAAATATGCCAAAAAATAATAACATACAATTGAAATTAGTGACACTTAATACATTCACAATGGTGCATAACCATCATCACTATCTAGTTATAGACATATTAGTCACCTCAGAAGGAAAACCTGTACCCATTAGACCATCAGTCCTCATTCCCCTCTGACCCCCAACCCCTGACAACCTCCAATCTGCTTTCTGTTTCTGTGGATTTGCCAACTCTGAATATTTCATAGAAATGGAATCATACAATGTGTGGTATTTCAGGTCTGGATTCTTTCACTTAGCATAATGTTTTCAAGGTTCATCCGTGTTGTAGCTTATATCAGTACTTCATCTCATTCCAGGGCTGAATAATACCCCATTGTCTGGATAGACCTCATTTGGCTTATCCATTTAGCAGGTGATGGACATTTGGGTTGTTTCCACTTTGAGCTATTGTGAATAGTGCTGCTATGAATATCATGTACAAGTTTTGTTTGAACACCTGTTTTCCATTCTTTGCAGAATCAAATGACTCTTAACATATGTGGTTCAGCTACTTAAGTAGGGAAGAAGTAATAAGATAAAGCAGAAAAAGAGAGGGATTTCAGCTTCTGTAGAGGTATATCTTTTTGTTTTGTTTTGTTTTGTTTTGTTTTGTTTTTTGGCCAGCCTTTTGAGAGCCAGCAAGGGAACCAATCACAGAGAGGTTGGTCTTGGTTTGGTCTCTTAACTGTTAGGTCCATCAACATCCTGAGGACCACAGCTTCCCTGGGAGAACGTTTGGTGACTGCACATTGCAGCCTGGGGAAGCCCACCCCCCTTCTCCCTCACTCAGAGCCACATACATAACAAAAGCTGCCAGATAATCAAGCGATTACTATGCAGCAGGCACTGGATTGAGTGTTCCACACCTATGATCTCATCAAAGCTTCGCCCAGCTCAGACAAGGAAACTGAGGCTCGTGGGGATAAAGAAATCGCAAGGAAAGAGTAGAGGTGAACTTTAAACCTATTTCACCTTTTGCTGAATGATGTTTCTGCAGAACAGTGGCACATCAAGCTATCACTCCGTTGGGCTCATCTCAGCTGGATCTGCTGATATATCTGCCTTAGCATGAGAGGAATTCTGAATTTGTGAATTCCGTTTCAGGAACCTGGCACAGCCTTGGAGATTGCATTCAACCTTTGTCCCTGTGTGCATTAAGTGACTGTAACATGCCAGACATTGTGCTAGCCAAGCCTTGCTCAACTGAGGTTCCTCATTTGAGCCTCAAAACACAGGAAGTGGGCAGAGTGCCTGTGTTCTTGATTCTTGTAAAGATGTTATGTGACTAGTATGACTCTTAATGTGTAGAGAGAAGCTAATCCAGGATATACACAGATGCCTCGGAACACCAAGGCTCCTTTCTCACAGGGATTTGATCTTCGTCTTCACTGTTTCTCCAGCATCTGAAACAGCACCTGACTCATAGTAGTTGCAGCATAAATGTTTGCTGAATGAGTACATGGAGATAGAATGGTGTGCACAAATCTGCCTTCATCTACCACACGTCCTGTTTGACACTTTATAATACAATCCTGTTTTTACAATGCAGCCATTTAAATATGCAGAGACCCAGCACTGAAAATAATTCATCAGTGACCAAGGAACTTGTACCAGCAACTTTCCAGCAGGGTTTATGTGAGCAGATCCCAGATAACATTTGTTACTAATTTTGTTATTTTGGTTAGTTAAATACTGTATCAGTCACCAGAGGAGCACAGGAGAAGTAGGACCTGAGTAAATACCTCTCTGGGAAAATAAATATCTGTAAATGAATAGCTTTTACCCAAGAAACAGGAGGTATGAACTCACAGAGTCGAAGAAAACCCAGAATTAAGTGTCTTCATTGAAATGGGCCCATGCAACTGCAAGTGATACCCAGCAGTTGGAAAAGCAGAATTCATGTCTCAGGTGAGAAATGAACAGTCTTTGGCACATAGGAAGATGCTCAGCAAACATTAATGGCAGAGCCTGACTTGCTGAAGAAGTGGGAAATTTTATTTACCAGGAAAGCTAATAGAGCTTGCAGAATCTTAGAATTATGAAAGAGCATAGAACATTTAGAAAACGTCAAGTAATTCCAAAGATTGAGTAGGCAGGATGCAGGAAGAGAAAGGAAAGAGTGGCAAGGGAAAGGAAATAAAAGGAGAAAGGAAAAGGAGAGAGAAATTGAAGAGAGGAAAAAAAGGGAGAGAAGAGGGAAAAAAGGAGAGAAAAGAAAAGAAATGTAATTCACAGCTGCAAGAGTAACACATCTAATACTTATGAAGTGTTTTCTGTATACCAGGTACCCCTGCCAACAGCTTAACCTGACATCATTCCTTCTAACCCCAAAACAACTCCACAAAGCATGTCATATTGTGATTTCTGTTATTATAAAGGCAGTGGTGCTGTTCAGAAAAACTGTCATCTGCCCAAGATTGTGCCGTTATTGAGGACAGAGCTCAGCCAGTTCTGCTGTTGGGTAAGATGCCAGCCTCTGCCCTCTCCCAAAAGAGAACTGGAAATTAAATCGGCCATTTTTAAAATGATTTTCAAACTTTCATTTTTAGGCTACTAAACCATTTTTGCTCAATTGAAATTTCACCCAATACAGGTGGAAGTGAATCCTCGGTAAGGAAGCCTCAACTGAGATGTCTTGAGGCCCCAGCTGCCCAGCCCCAACCTGGGGTTCCCCTAGATGCGAGTTAAAACTGATGATCTCTATGATAACTAAATCATTGCTGAAGTTTTCTTTGCCCAGGAACTATCAAGTCACTTCAAGGCCTGTGTCCTCTGTTTAAAAAAAAAAAAATCTGTTTAAAATCCTTTTTAAATTTCTCCTCAGCCCTCTGAGATAAACAAGTAACCTTGGAAATCTGTGGGTGAAGAATATGCTGGACACAGCATGTCCTGATCCTCCAGAATCTCTCTCTCTGTTGCAGAAGCCACAGTGTTTGTTTTTCCACGGTGTGTATGATTTCCTGTCTGTGTTGCAATGCATTTTGACCTTGTTCCAATACAGACAGGGTCGTGAACGTGGCAAGTTGCCCAAGGAGAATGAGCTGCTTGGTGACAGTATCAACTGTCCTTCAAGCTCAATCTCTCCTCAGGGCTGAAATTGAAACTGACCCAATCTCAGAGTTCTGGGAGTTACAGATCCTTGCTGTATCCTACTTCTGGCACAGTGTAGACTCTAGTCCTGGAGAAGTCATAGTACAAATAATAACAACGATAATAAGAGCTGACATTCTAGCATTCTGGGGGCTAAGTTACCTAAGCTGTAGTAGATCTCTCTTGTTTTCACCAGCTCAACATTCATTACCCCACTTCTGGTACCAGTTTCTGTATCAGCTAGAATTTTATAGTTGCAAGCAACAGATAATTCCCTCTTACTTCATTACATCTTCAGGCAACTCTGTGAAGTAAACGGTGTTATTGTCCTCAATTTTAAAAATGACAGAAATTGATCATTGACTAGCTAAAAATGACCTGCCCAAGGCCACACAGCCAGTAAGGGGTGGAACTAGGACTCAAACCTACATTTCTCCGATGTCAGATCTGCATGACTTTAACCACTCCAAACTCCGATACATTTGTATTGGTGTCTTAGGAAGACCTGTGTGGTGAAATGGAAATGGACAAATTAGTATTATAGGTCATGGCAATTAATGACCTATCATGGGCTGGGTGAATGGTAAAAAAGGTATCTGTTTTCAGCCGTAAGCACAAAGAGAAAGGTCAGCATGTTAATGCAGTTCAGTGTCATTCAATGCTCGTTTATATTCCAGCCCTTCCCAGTGTAACTGTCACTGAGCCAGCTTTTGCAAAGGCAAGCAGGAGTTTTCTAGGCAGAGGTCTAGGAAGGATATTTCTGGCATTAGGGATGGTATGGACAAAAGCCCTCATTCTGTCCTGCAGTGCGGTCATGCTGAGCAGTTTCTGTGGGCTGCAGCGAAATGGATACTGGGACCCAAAGAGTCACAGGCATAAGGCTGATGGAACCTGTCATGTTCCAGGCCTGTGCTGGACAGTTGGGGAACATAGATGACCCAGACAAAGTTTTTGTCCTCAGGTAGCTTACAGTCAAGTAACTGGAACATACATAACTTAAATTTTTTGCCAAGAACCACAAGCGTGTAAGATTTGAAATGTCACAGCTTAGTAGGAAACTAGCAAGGGGTGGGCATTCCCTTCCCTTGCATTTCTAGCAGAGAGTATAGAAACCTCTTTCCAAGGAGCTCCAGTTACTGGACACCTGCTATGAGCCAGGCACTGTGTATGCCATACCCACCACACACAGGTAACCCACAGACCATTGTTAAATGCTCCCATTTGGCAGATTAGAAAACCAAGGCTCAGTGAGCCTGAGGAACTTGCTCAAAATCAGACAGTAAGAAAGGGACAAAGGTCAGAGAGAAACTACTGCAAACACTTCTCTGAAAATGGCTTTCCTTGTAACGGTGTCTTGGCTTTCCTACTTAAGTCACGTTTACTTTTAAGATTCAGTCTTTTGATGCTCTCTGAAGTGGACCTCCCCTGGTTCCCCGGAGACCAAATCAAATAACGGGCTGTAATCAGTCATTGCATGGGAATGCAGAATTCGGTTAACCAAATACTCTGCACATTTGACACATCTCATGGCATACGAGGACAAGCAGCCTTAAGAGAATCACAATATAATTAAGTAGACTGCACACACACATGTGCGCATGTATATGCACAAGCGTGCACACACCGTCCCCACACCCCCCCCTCCCCCCAGCAGAATGTCAATTTAGTTCATTCGTGATTCCGGTGGCATCCTAGGTTCCTACATGGCCTCTGGGTGCTGATTCTTGTCAGTTACCTTTCCATTACAGCCGTCTGAAGGAAGGGCTGCTGTGTTAAGAGTTCTCATTGATGGAACGTCAGATAAACTGCCTCTTAGAATGGCTTATGTATGTTTAAAATGAAAAATGTGTTTTTTACCAATGTCCTGTGAAAGCACTGAGGCTTTGTGAAATGATTTCCTGGTTCGTTCAAATGCAATGAGCGTGTTTTAATGCCACATCATTTTTGTCAGTACAGAAAGGTAAATCTAATTAAAAGTGATTGGGTTTTATCATCCAGGTGGTTCTTCAGTTTGCTGCCAGCCTTTGTAGAAGGAGGTACTGTCCCTGGAGTCTCCAGCAAGCTTGTTGTAGCTTCCCCTGAATGCCTGTGCTTCATTTCACCTGCTGTCTTGCTTCCTATCACAGAGATCTACCTATATGTCTGCCTTCTCCATTGTTCTGTGCTTTCCTTGAGGACAAGTGCCACAACCATCTTATCCCCTGCTGTCCCAGGCATTTGTCACAGGGCCTGACCTATCAAAGAAGTGGAAGTCATATTTTTCCCAGGAGACCCAACAGTGCTTGCACGAGTTATGAAAGAGCATAGGACATTTAGAAAACTTCAAGTAATTCCGAAGATTGACTAGGCAGTGCTGGGTCGCAAACAACCTTGCAGGCCTTGCCAAGGGGTGAGGACACTGTCTTTCAGATGATGGAGAGCCATCGAAGGTATTGAGTGAAAAGGTGACATGGTCAGACTCATGTATTAAGATCCTGCTTCCTGGAGGATGGAGTAGAGAGGAGCCTGGAGGCTGGGCCAGCATTTTATCCAGTTCACTTTTCCTCAGTTACTCATGGTAGCTGGATTATGCCTGTGGAGTCGAGGAAGAAATATAGTCTGTAGCATTTTTCGTACCTTTCCTCTGTATCTTAGCAAAATAAGTCTCTCTGTAAATTTAGACTACTTTTTTAAACTGAAAAAAAAAAACAATGTCAGCTTTTCTTTTAGGTTCAGTTGGTGCATGTGCAGGTTGGCTCCAGGTGTATATTGTGTGATGCTGAGGTTTGGGGTTGGAATGCCCCCATTACCCAGGTAGTAAGTGAGCATTGTACCCACTAGGTTATTTTTTAGCCTTTGCCCTCCTTCACTCCTCTCTGTTGTAGTCCCCAGTGTCTGTTCACATTTTCACACCCATGAGAACCCGATTTTTAGCTTGCACTTATCAGTGAGACGTGGTATTCAGCTTTCTGTTCCTCTGTTAATTCACTTAGGATGATGGGCTCCATCTGCATCGATATTGTGGCAAAGGATATGATGTTTTCCTTTTGGTGGCTGCATAGTGTTCCGTGGGGTATATGTACCACATCTTCCTTATCCAGTTCACCATTGACGGGCCCCTAGACTGATTCCATGTCTTTCCTATTGTGAATGGTTCTGCAGTGAACATTGAAGTGCATGTGCTTTGACTGCATTTGAATCAGGGATCTGCCTTATGTCCAGTTCTTTTGCTCTTGCCTCTTCTTCAGTGAGTCCTGAACTTGGCCTGTATTCACTGATTCTCTGCAATCCTGGGCTTTTCTGATTTTTCCAGTAGGGGTGAAGAGGTCAGTAAGGTCCTTGTGGAAACTGTCTGGAGGAGAAAACAGTGGCAGTATCTCCTCCTCCCCCAGATAAGCCCTGGGGAAAGATGGGTTAGAATCCATTCATTAAATAGCAGGATGGGTTAGAATCCATTCACAAGATGAAAGGATGGGTTAGGATCCATTCATGAAATGAAAGGCTGGGTTAGGATCCATTCATGAGATAGAAGGCAGGGGGAGGAGGAAACTTGCCGGACTTCAGATTTTACAGAAGAGCAGAAAAAAAGAAGTTCTACCTGTGTCAAATCCTGATGTGCAACTTATGCTCAACAACAGTCCCTCAAAGGGAAGTAGGAGGCTTCTGAAGGGAGCTGCAGTTTCCTGTTTGTTTCCTGGCTCGGTGTCTACAGAAATGGATCACATTCCTGAACCTTATTCACCACAAGGAACACGGGATTAAAAAGAGCTCAGACTGTGGCCCTGGGGCACTGAGGTCTGCGTCTCCCCTCTACCACTCATAAGACCTGAGCAAGCCGTGAAAGTTCCTCCAGTCCTAGTTTATTTACGTGCGAATGAGTACCTCCTGGATGGGTTGTTGTAAAAAGACGATGAGCACTTAACACTTGGTGAGCGACAAAGGGAAATCTTTCTGCAGTTATTATTGTGAAGCATTTTCTCATGAATCCCTTGACTCTGGGATTCCTTCCCCCAGTCACTCCCCAGTTCACTGGGCAAAGACATAGGGAGGAGCATTCCTGGCAGAAGGTATGGAATGGGTGAGATGTGGATACAAATGTGGATGATAGACCAGGCCCAGGGACTCATGCTTGTGATCCCAGCACTTTGGAGGCCAAGGTGGGCAGATCACCTGAGGTCCGGAGTTCAAAACCAGCTTGGCCAACATGGCAGAACTCCATCTCTACTAAAAATAAAAATAAATTGCTGGGCGTGGTGGAGCATGCCTGTAATCCCAGCTACTTGGGAGACTGAGGCAGGAGAATATCTTGAACCCAGGAGGCGGAGGTTACTGTAAGCAGAGATCGTGCCACTGCACTCCAGCATGGGTGACAGAGTGAGTGTCCATCTCAAAAAAAAGAAGTGAATGATGGACTGAGCCCTTCCCATGGGGTAGATGCTGTCTGTGCTGAGCATAGAAGCCACAGAGATGAACCCTGCATACCAGGCATGCGTTAAGCAAGCAGTGAATATTTACTAAACACATGTTATGTGTCAGGTCCTGGAGGAACAGAACGGAAATGGACCCAATGCCTGCTCATCCCAGGATTACCACCATGGTCCTGAAAAGCACTGTCCATGGTGCTGCCCCATCATTCAGATGCTGGTTCTGTTGGCAGACAGGTGGGCACCAGCTACAGCATCTGCCCCAGGCACAGGAGAGGATGGTTCTTCCCCTACCCAGTTGCTTTACCTAAGGCCCTTTCCACTTCCATGGGAGGCTCCTTTGTTCTCCAAAGTCCCACTGGTGGTTGGTCCTTTGAGGAACCCAGAAGGCCCCTGCTGAAGCCCACCAGGCTGCTGGAGAAGCCAAGAGCTTGCCAGCTCTGCAGGACATCCCAACTCCATCAGTTTTGCAATTTCCTTCTCCCCTTCCATGCCCCTGGCAGCCCGCAGGCTTGGTGTCTGTGCAATGGTGTGAGTCTCTGCCACGCTCTCAACTCTTAGAGAAGCCTCATTCCATGTAGTTTGCTTTCTGAAATAAGACTTAAAAATAATCTTAGAGTGAACAATTCCACATCTGGGAAGTGGATCCTACAGAAACCTATCATGCCCACATGTGGAAAGATAGATATGCAAGGATGTTCAGTGAAGCAGTTTCTGTAAGGGGGAGAAAATGGAAATGACCTAAGTGTCCATCACTAGGGCATTGGCTATGCCCTTTCTGTAGGATCGTGTACAACCGTTAAAAGGATGAAGTCTACCTCTGTGTGCTGATGAGTCAGAGAAGCGGCATATGTCATTACACAAAAGTCCATGTACATACATGTTAGTATTTATATAATAAGAAATGGATGTGAATATAATAGCAGCTACCTCTTAGGGTTGTCTTGAGGATTAAGTGGGTCAGTAGATGCAAATACCACATAATAGGCACTCAAGTGTTACATGACGTTGTTGCTATTGCTGGTATTTCATTCTTTATCTTGCTGTGATCTAAGCTTTCATAATAATTTTAAAAGCATCAGAAAGGGTTACCAGAGGCTGTGCCATTATCTTGTTTTCTGTACATTGGGCTCATCACAGGAGAGTGAGCTTTTTGCCTCTGTGGAGTGTGTAGTTCTCCTGTGGTTGCACAGCCCTTGATGGAGCCATGTACCTGGGGTCACCCACTCATCTTCATTTGCCCACGACTATCAAGTTTAAAAGTCCTGTGTCATGGGAACTCCCACAATCCTGGGCAAACCAGGACAGTTGACCCCTTTCATGTGTACCCCTGGAAGGCCAGTTGATTTAGGAAGTACACAGACAAGTGGTCGTTATTGCTTTTAATATGTAACAGGAAAAAAAAATAACACACAAATAGTACATCAGAATGGAATCTTATTCAGCCTTAAAAAGGAAAGAAATTCTAAGATATGCTACAATATGAATGAACCTTAAGGACACTGTGCTGGTTAAATAAGTCACCAAAACACAAATCCTGTACGATTCCATTTATATCAGGTACATAGAACAGTTAAAACGGTAGAGAGGAGGTAGAATAGGGGTTGCCAGGGTCTATAAAAGAGAGAAATAGAGAACTATTATTTAACAGGTAGGGAGTTTCAGTTTTACAAGATGAAAAGAGTTCTGGAGATGGATATTGGTAATGGTTTCACAACAATGTGAGGGCATTTCTCATACAACTGAACAATACACTTCAAAATGGTTAAGATGATAAATTGTATGTAATATGTACTTAGTCACAATTTAGAAAATATTCAAAAAGAATAGTGCATCTGGGAGGGCATGGTGGTTCATGCCTGTAATCTCAGAACTTTGGGAGGCTGAAGCAGGCAGATCACTTGAGCTCAGGAGTTCAAGACCAGCCTGGCCAACATGGTGAAACACCATCTCTACTAAAAATACAAAAATTGGCTGGGCATGGTGGCGTGTGCCTGTAATTCCAGCTACTTGGGAGGCTGAGACAGGAGAATCACTTGAACCCAGGAAGTGGAGGTTGCAGTGAGCCGAGATCATGCCGCTGTACTCCAGCCTGGGTAACAGAGCCAGACTCTGTTAAAAAAAAAAAATGTACATCAAATATCATAAACATTGGTGCATAAGATGAAGCTAAAGTGATATTTAAATTAAATATACTATGAAATAACTTAGAGATTATGGGTACCCCATCTCTACTAAAGCAGAAGTTGGGGAAAGCCTGATGTAGTCTATTCTCAGCTCAGATTGAAAGCGCCTCAATCCTCAACTTCCTCAACTTGCCCAACTTCACAGTCCCTCATCCCCCACCATAGTCATTCCTTTTGTTTTTTTTTTCTTGTTTTTGTTTATTTTTGTTTTTTTGAGACAAAGTTTCACTCTTGTTGCCCAAGCTGGAGTGCAGTGGCATGATCTCGACTCACTGCAACCTCTGCCTCCCGGGTTGAAGCAAATCTCCTGCCTCAGCTTCCCAAATAGCTAGGATTACAGGCACCCACCACCACACCCAACTAATTTTTGTATTTTTAGCAGAGATGAGGTTTCACCATGTTGCTCAGGCTGGTCTCAAACTCCTGACCACAAATGATCCACCTGCCTCACTCTCCCAAAGTGCTGGGATTACAGGCGTGAGCCACTGCCTGCAGCCTCCCCATAGTCTTTCCTGTGCATTTCTGCCCCACAATGGCTGGTTCATTGCTGTCCAGGAGGACCAATTCCAGTGCCCCCTGGGCTCTGTGCACACTTGGCAGCATCAGGGAGTTTGAAATCCTGAATCCTGACATTCACAAAATCCTGCATATAACTTTGGCGTTAGTGTTGTCGCCTCACCATTGGTCTGTGAGCACCTCTGGCAAGGTCCTTGACAGTATCCTGCAGTGAGGAAGGGGTTCTGGGGCATGAATGCATGGAGAGGTGTAATTGGCTGTGTGTTGGGCTCCGTCCTATTAGAAGCTGAGCAGGCTCCATCTCATTACATGCCACCAACAGACAGGCATTGCTTGTTTGCCTCTGTGTGCCCAGGGCACCTTTTCCATATACCCTGGGCTCCTGGGTGCTATGGGAACCTGAGAACTGTGCCCTCTCTTCCTTCATATCTTCATGTCCAGAGCTTGGTCATCTCCAAAACCGTGCTCTGCAGAACATTCCATGGGTCTTATGCACAGAAAACCTTCCAAGTTCAAATCAGGATTGGTCTTGACACTGTTTTCCCCAGTTCAAGGTGTGTTAAGCTTCTGATGTTCACGTTGGTAATAATAGCCCTGTTATATAATAGCTGACATTGATCAAGGGCTTATGGTATGCCAAGTACTGTGGCATAGGTATTAGGTGCATTGTTTTTATTTAATACTCTCAACACCTAAGGCTTGTTGAAATGAACATCAGTTGCTCATAGTCTAGGCTCTCCAGAAGAAATCATGAGGAGAAGATAAAGATGGAAAGTAGAGAATTAACTACTGATATTCATACTTGACAAAGAGCAATGCTTTAGAAACTTTAAAGAACACATGCATCATCTGGAATCTGGTTTAAAAACACATTTTTACTCAATAGGTATTGGGTGAGGCCTGAAATAGGGCATTTCTAATAGCAGTGGGCTGCAAACCAGTCTATGAGAAGGAAGACATTAGAGCACCTGTATTTTCTCTCCTGCACTTGGAATGGAGTTCATGCATTCATTCATTCATTCATTTTCTCAATCATTCACTATCATGTGTAGAGGTAGTCTTATACTAGAGAACACAAGCTGTGGCATTTGTCCCCAGGTTCCAGTTCTGGTTCTGCACTTTACTAAATGGATGGTTTCTCTGAGTCTCAGTTGCCCATCTGTAAAATGAGAGTGAAATTCACCTTTTTTTTAAATTTGAGACGAAGTCTCTTTCACCCAGGTTGGAGTGGAGTGGAGCTATCTGGGTTCACTACAACCTCCACTTCCCAAGTTCAAGCAATTCTCCAGCCTCAGCCTCCCAAGTTGCTAGGACTACAGGTGTATACCATCACATCTGGCTAATTTGTTTGTATTTTTAGTAGAGATGGGGTTTCACCGTGTTGACCAGGCTGGTCTCAAACTCCTGACCTCAAGTAATCCACCCGCCTCAGCCTCCCCAAGTGCTAGAATTACAGGCATGAGCTACCAGAGACAACCAAAAATCACTTTTTATAGCATCATTGTGAATTTCAAATGCAATAAAATGTGGCAAAAGCCTTCCCCATGGCCTAGGGCATGGTGCACATTTAGTAAATAGCTGTGACTTGGGAGATTATCTTATTACTCATTTTTTAAATCATTTCAACCAAGATTCTCATATGGCTCCCACTAAATTTATTTTAACACTTGTTTCTTACTTATTTCAGCACAGACTTCCCAGTGACTCCAATGGTAGTAGCAATGGGCCGCAGTTACCCTCAGGAAGCAGAGGAACTGGCATAGACCAAGAGACATGATTTCTAATCATTTCAGCAAAAAGTAGAAGGAAATTGATGACTAGACAGATACAAGGGATGAACTATGAGAACCATTTGGCAAATGACTCCACCAGAAAAGAGGAGTGAGAAATGTGTGTGAGTGGAAGGAGGAGGTGTGGAGAGAGAGAGAGAGAAATTGGAACAGGGTAAAATGTCAATGGATTGCAAGCTGTTAATTATCTGGAGAGAACTAAATATTATGTAGGCAATTATCGACAGGCGTCTGAAAGCAACAATAGGAGAATTTGGTCCTCAGCCAAATTCCATCTCCCTTTGGAGAAGGACTGGGGAGACAGGCTTTAGCATTCAGAGCAGGCATTTCACACAGAGGGAGAGCGAGGGGCCCGGGCCCCTAGGCAGGGGATCCCCCCCGTCCGCCCTACCCCATCCATCCAGACAATCCATCAGGGTATTTGCCAAGCATACGGCGCTTGGCTTTGAAAGGCAGCTTTGCCCAAAAGCTCCAGGCCTTGAAACCTCAGCCCCCTCGTCATCCACCCTCCCTCCCTCCCCCAAGATGTCATCTTTTGAGACGATTTCATGTGGAAGCATCGCTAAGTAAATTTGCTAAATGCCTATTCATCCCCGTCAGATGGGGACTCGGTGAAGCGGTAAATGTGGAAATGGCCCCAGCTCACAGCCCTGAAAGGCGCTTTCTGGGGTTGCCAAATGGGACTGCAGCCGCTGACCCTGGGAGGCCTGAGGCTTCACAAGAAGGGGGCCCAGGAGCCCTGGCCCGGCCCCTTCAATCCTCCCACTAAGGGCGCCTGAGAGGCCTTATTTATTATTCCAGCTGCCCGGGACCCATTCAGAGGTTAACTTGTCCCGTATTCATCAGGACAACAATAATGAACTCGCAGAGAGTGGTGAGGGGGTTGGTAAATAAGAGCTGTTAAGATGCAGAGATGGAATGGGCCTCTTTATGGTTTGGAGAGAGACATTGCTTAAATTTTTTTATAGGCTGATTTAGTTTCCACCTCTCCTAGCGACTTATTAAAGCAGCCCTGTCCCCACAGGCTACAAGTTACAGAGTCGGAGGCACCAGTGGACTTTTCCTTGGCATGCACGATGGGGTTTAATTAACCACGCAGGAGATGCACCATTGTACAGTCATGTGGGGTTAGCCCTTTGCGAACATCCCTGGGTTCACCTCTGTGCCTATCAGCAAGGCTTAGCTTTCCGTGTGAGTGCCGGATTCACCTCCCTGCAGACACACACGGTTTTTCTGGCGCCTGCCACTACTAGAATGGCTGGTTTTGAATTGGTGTTTATTTCAGTAATAGGATGGGACATAAGCAGCGGTCATTTTCACTGCAGCATCTCTTAACTGCTTTGTGCCCCCTCCACTGGAATTAGGAGTTGGTCAACATGAGTCATCCAATGAGAGAACAGGAGCTCGAGTGGAGAGACTGCGGAGGAGTCGCAGGGACATGAAGGAGGGGCTGAGCGAGAGGAGCAGCTCAGACCAAAGAGTTGGGAGGCAGATAGAGCAGGGCAACATGCATTGATTGATTGTGCACCTACTGTGTGTCCTGTAAATCCACCCAGTTGTCAATTCAGTACATATGCATGATGGACCTACTATGTGCTGGGCATGTTTAATTCTCAACCCAGGTGCATTCAGAGAAAGCTACTATCCAGAGAGGCTAAATGACTTACCCTTGGACACACAGCTGTCTCAGTCATGGAGCTGGGATCTCTTCCCTGATCTTTCTGTTTCTGCCCAGGCATTGCTGTCTAAGGCACCATCCTGCTTCTCAAAGGTCTTGCTCCTATGATAGCCCCAGAGATGTGTTTTTATCTTTCTGCTGTCTTCTCTTTTTCTCCCCACTTGAAACAATTGTTAACGCTTTCCTTCTAAGTAAAAAGAGACGGCTGGTGATAAAGGAGCTGTCACATCAGCAGCATTTACCTGTTTGGGTTTATTCAGGAGAAGTGGCAACTGCGTTTCTGGCAGATGGAGACCTGTGTGACTGCCATTTAAAATACTGTCACAGCTGTATGCACAAGCTGATTAGCTGTTACTACACTGCTAGTGCCGAGATTGATGGCCATAAATTTGGGATAATAATGCTGGGAACGATGTCACTCGTTTGTATTGCACTGTATATTTTTTAAAGCTCTCTCAATCTGTAGCCCAGTAGTTATCGAGGACTTGGTATCCATCCATTCATTGATGCATTCATTGCTCAAAGTGCATTAGAAGGAGTCAGTTTGAATGCACATCATTTCGATTGATTGATTGATTGATTGAGAAGGAGTTTCACTCTTGTTGCCCAGGCTGGAGTGCAATGGCACGATCTTGACTCACTGCAACCTGCAACTCCTGGGCTCAAGTGATTCTCCTGCCTCAGCCTCCAGAGTAGCTAGGATTACAGGCACCTGCCACCAGCCTGGATACTTTTTTATATTTTTTTAGTCAAGACGGGGTTTCACCCTGCTGGTCAGGCTTGTCTCGAATTCCTGACCTCAGGCGATCCACCCGCTTTGGCCTCCCAAAGTGCTGGGATTACAGGCGTGAGCCACCATGCCTGGCCTCATTTATTTATTCAACAATCATTACTATAGCTCCTACTGTATGCCAGTGTTGAACAAATCCAGCTGTGCTCTATCCTCATGGAGCTTACATTCTAACATAAGCAAAGGCAATGCTTTCAGGTGGTGATACAGTAGTGAAGTATTATAAACAGAGCAATGTCATAAAGATCAGGGGAGAGGAGGAGGCAGGTACTACTTTAGGGTAAGTGGTCAGAGAAGGTCTCTCTAAAGAGGTGATGTTTGAAAAGAGACCGGATAACAAGACCAAGCCAGCAGTACTGGGGGAAATTTCCCAGGCCAGCAAGTGCAAAGGTCCTGAGGTTGCTATGCATTTAGCATTGGGCTGCACACTGATGCCCTGCTGTTTGCCAAGCCTAATGCCGGGCACTGGAGATTCCCAAACAAGTAGAGCACCACACTTGCCCCCAGAGAGTCCCCAATATAGTGGAGTGTAGAGGAGAGAAATGCACAAACAGCCCATTTTAATGTAGTGCAATAGAGTCAGTGATGGTGACAGAAAGATGGTGATAAAAAGAGGATGCCTTATCAGCCTGTGTACAAGTGATCAGAGAAGGCGCTTCAAGCAGAATGACATAATCAGTGAAACTTGGTTTCTGTGTCAAAGACAGTGCCCACAGTCTCTGGCCTGACTCTCCCCTTGGTTTCTTTCCACAGGACAAATGACCAGTTGGTGGCGTTTCTCTCCCGATACCGAGATATGAATTTCTTGAAGTCACACGGCCGGGACAATGCAAGGTAGTACCTCAACCCCCTACCCCTGTGCAAAATGGAAATTAACATCTGAGCGATCATTTGGGGACTTTTTTCTAAGTTGGTTTCGTGTGACCCTAGAAGAGTTGAGGGTAGGAGAAAGGCGTGGCCCCAGCTATCCTTGGCGGTATCTGCATGGGATCTGAAGTAGTCCTTCTTCTTAGCCAAGGACAGAGATAACTGTAGATGTTTCTCATGGTGTGACAGCCTTTTTATCATTTTCCCCCAAGGACTCCTTGAGTCCAGTATCTCATTGCAGCATCCCTTTCAGTAGGGCACCCATGGTTAATTCCCATTTTATTGGTGGGAAGACTGAGGCACATAATGAAAGCAATGTCCCCAGATCATTCATTCAGTCAGCCAGTCATTCAAATATTTACCAAGCATGGGCGTGTGTCAGTCACTGTTCTAGCCACAAATAAGACCAAGTGATTACTATCATGGAATTTATCTCCTGGGGGGAAAGAGTGTCGTGCCAGCCTTGACTTGAACCCAGGGGTCCTGATCCCAACCCCATGTCCCCCTCACTCCTTCACCGGTGACCAACACATCAGCAGGGGTTGGAGGCACCCAGAACCTCAATCCAGATCCCTCGCACCTCTCTCACTTAAAATGAACAATGTCAAAATAATAATAGTAATTAATAATGGCATCTCTACAGTTCAGCATTGAGCTGAGCCTAAGTCTCCATGACCAGCCATCAGCTGGAAGGGATACGGTCTTGAGCACCCCCTGTAGGTGAGATCACATGATGGGCTTCCCCATTCCAATAGAAAACGCCATTAAAAACCAGTCCAGGGTGGCTCTGACATCCTGCGGTCTTTGTCTAGCATTGAACCTGGCAGTGCATGGGATAATTTCAGCTTGTTAACATGCACGGTTTAGCTCTCAGAGTGTTTTGTTTTGTCTTGTTTTCATTCAGGTGCTTCATTTGAAAATTAATAGCCCCGTTTAAAAACAGCAATACTTCCTATGAAAATGCAGATGTCTAGCCAGTCTTCAAAAGTCTGAAGGTCCATTAAGCCTGTGCCTGGATTTTCTCATGGCAGTTTATTTCCTGGATCTTAGGTTGCTTGGTCCTCACCTGTCGCCTTTCCCCAACCCGGCTCACAACCACATCTCTGTAATCTCTGCTTTAAATCCTCTCTGTCACTTCTGGGGGGGGTGTTGTTTTGGCTGACTCTGTGACTCAGTTTTCCTAGTTATCCACAGCAGGAGAGAGTTATCCACAGCAGGAGAGAGTTATCCACAAAAGCAAGCAGATACACCTGTAATCCCAGCACTTTGGGAGGCCGAGGCAGGTGGGTCACCTGAGGTTAGGAGTTCGAGACCAGCCTGGCCAACATGGTGAAACCCCGTCTCTACTAAAAATACAAAAATTAGCTGGATGTGGTGGTGCACACCTGTAATCCCAGCTACTTGGGAGGCTGAGGCAGGAGAATCACTTGAACCCAGGAGTTGGAGGTTGCAGCGAGCTGAGATTGCACCACTGCACTCTAGCCTGGGTGACAGAGTGAGACTCTATCTCAAAAAAAAAAAAAATTGAAAAAAAGAAATAACCTTAGAATCCTTGTGTTGTATCATTTTTCTAAATTGAAACTTTGATTTCATTCTGCTGACGAGTTACAGATTCTTTCTGCCCTACTCACACCCTACCTTCTTTACATTTGAAAGGAGGCCCCTTTCTGCAGCACCTGAATTTGAAGATGTGCTGTAAATTAGCACAGATTTGTTTGCTACATTCAGGCCACTGAGGGTAGAGGACTGGCTGGATCAGTAAGAAGAATCACGGCCACTGTGTATTATGTTCCTACTAAGTGGGCCCTTTTCATTAGGATCCAAATTTATTTTCACAGCCACTCAGTGCAGCTGTAAGAATTACTCTCCCCATTTTTCAAGCTTCTGGAGTTTACATGATTTTTCTGAAGATCATACAGCTGGTTAAATGCTAGAATTTGAACCCAAGTTTTTCTGGCCCTATAGCCACAGAAGCAAGGTAGGGCTGGGCAAGGATTCCATGGAAGTAGTTAGTTGTCAGAAGTGGCTCAGATATTGGTGTCCCCCGCCCTCAGGTAGAGAAGGAAAAATCCTTCTTCTCCAGGTAGCAGCTAATAGGTGATTTGTGCAAACAAGGTTGCATCTCAAGAAAGGATCCCATTGTAAATGTATCAACTTGTGTGTGAATTACATCCACCCTAGTAGTATTGTTTCAGCCTAGTCAGGATTTATTCTCTGTGCACTATTTGTCAGGCAGTGTGCTAGGAACTGAGTATAGCACAAGGTAAAAACAGGGACTGTGAGGTTACGCTTTCTGGTTTGGAATTCTGATCTACTGTGTCCTCACTGCTTTGCATTGGGTGAGTCACTTAACCTCTCCGAGCTGGTGTCATAATACTGTCTGAAAATATTAATAGACCTACACTCATTTGGTCATGGAGAGGATTAAATGAGATGCTGCATATACAGCATTTGGCATAGTACATGTCCATGATGATGATGGTGATGTCAGTGATTATGTCATCATTATGACGAGCATAGAACTAAATTCTTGCTGGTAGAAGAAAGAAATAGTTGGATAGTTGGAGTATGGGCCTGAATTGTACCTCTAGGTGTCCTGAGTACATTTTGGTTTTTTTTTGTTTGTTTGTTTGTTTGTTTTTTGAAAGAAAGAAAAAGAGAGGAAAGAAAGTGAGAGTGAAAGAAAGAAAAAAAAAGAATGTACGAGAGAAAGAAAGAGGAAGAATAAGAGGGAGAGAGAACAGGATTCTTGTTCTACTGCCCAGGCTAGAATGCAGTCTAAAAACACAATTACATTTAAGTGGACACCAATAATTTGAAATTTATGCTAATTCAGCTGGAGGTAAGAGTGGTTTGTATTATTTATAAAGAAAAATCTGGTCTGGGTGCGGTGGCTCATGCCTATAATTCCTGCACTTTGAGAGGTGAAGTCAGGAGGATTTCTTGAGCCCAGGAGTTCAAGACTAGCCTGAGAAATGTAGGAAGACCCTGTGTCTACAACAAATAAAATTAAAAATTAGCCAGACATGATAGTGCACACCTGTGACCCTAGTTCCTTGGGAGGCTGAGGTGGAAGGATTGTTTGAGCCCCCAAGTAGTGAGCCATGATCATGTCACTGTATTCCATCCTGGATGACTGAGTGAGACTGTGTCTCAGAAAAAAATAAAAATAAAAAGTCTGATGAGCAAAGAAATAATGTAAGTGATTTGATATATCGTTGATATCTTAAAAATTATGCTGTTTAGAAAAGTAATTTTTATCCGAGTTACCAAAAAGTATAAAAAGAAAAAAATAAAAATTGCCCATAATCTCAGTCTCCAGTTAGCCCCTGTTTATAGGGTGATGTGTTTCAGGATATCTGAGAAATATTTATATATGATGAGTTATTAACTATACTATTCTATTATTTATTAATTCAAGGTGTGATTTAAAAATCTATACTCAAAACTCTGTAATAGCTCATTTCTTTGCAGTTTAGAAACAATTTTATACATTCTTTGACAAATGCATAACACATTTTCTATTATTTTGGCTTTGTTTTTAATTTTCATTAGTAAAATCATTATGATTATTCTTTTGTAAAAACTTTGCATTTAGATGATGTATACCCTATTTATTTCAATCTGCCTTTTTGTTGTATGGACTTATGTTTTTTTAAAAGTGCATGTTCTGTAAAAAGCAGGGTTAAATACTATGTGCTATAAAAGCATGCTGCTGACTCTCGGGGAAAGGTATTTCTTTGGATGTTGATTTTTATCTATAATTAAATTTCTTTTTTGCTGTCATGAGGAGCCTGATCCACATTATAATATGTATTGCTTCATAGTCACTGTACAGGAAAAATAATCTTTGTTTATAGTTTGAGGAGAATTTTGAAATTACTGCATAAAGATACTTGAAACTTTTGCCTCATTGAAAAGCACTAGATGTTTTGAGAAAAATCAATAAGCCATATTCCCACCATAATCCAAAGGGAACAAAGTTATTGAGGTTTGAAATAGCTTATCCCCAAGTCATAATTCCTGTAGCATCAGGATTTGTGAGTACCCTTTGCAGCAAAGAGCTAATCACACTGTACTTGGTGAATTATTTTCACTAAGTTTATAAAATAAACTTTGTCGTTGCACATTATAAGGAATGTTCAAATCCTTTCATTAAAAACACAATGTTATGCATACTATTAATTTTTAAGATGCATTACCAAATGGATCATGAATATTAAATGAACACACTCATTCTACCCTTAAAAAACAATATTAATTTGTAGTTAGGATAGAAGCTTCATTTTCTCAGCATAAAACAGAAGACAGGCAAAATACACATGGATCCTTTTACTTAACCATGAGATAATTCACCTGAAACTTTCCAAATCATTGGAAAAGTTTAGCAGGGCTGTGATAATCTTCTCTGACATCTGTTTTTCACTGTTCACAGCCTTAAATAAACAATTCTTAACTCTGTTAGCTGCAGAGGTTGTGATGTGACTGGTTGCCAATGGGTGGCAGAGTGACTTCTTATTTGTGGATCATGTGTGTGAATAAATTCTGTCCATTCTGGAAATATCTCCCAACTAAAATTTGCAGGCAGTCAGATGCATGTTATCATTAGGTTTGTGAGGCTTAAAAGATGATGGTTAAAAAGACGATGTTTATAAAAGCATATTTTCAAGATAGAAAGTTACAAATGTGGCATTCTTTGAGAAATAGGATTTGTAAGAGACATTTCCTAATTAGTCGTAAAGGCATATTGCTTATACTTTAAGAATCTGCAGGGGAAAAATAAAGTTCATTTGTGGTGTATTAACTACTTATTAAAATGTAAGAACAATGGCTGTCTCCCTACCACTGTTTTCAAACATTGTCTATTCATAACTCCAGGCTGGAAAAGAGAAACAAAAATATGTTCAGCAACTCTCATATAACCAGATAAGTGCTATATACTGGTAAAGGCAAAGTACTTTCCGGTCAAGGAGTGGGGATAGAAGCCTTATTATTGGGTTGTAAGGACAAAGAAGAGATGAAGAGATGGCATTTGAGTCCATCTTGTTTGAACTTTACCTGTTTGTTCTATTTCTACTTCACTTTGTTCTTATTTGTACTGAAAGTTTATTTTGGCAATTAAAAATAGATCAAAATGAATTTGCTAACCATTTAGCATACTATGTATTTCACTTATTTACCTTGTTTATTTTCTGTTGTCTGTTACTACCTCCAGAATGTAAGCTTAGTGGAGGCAGGGGCTGTTGTCAGTTTTTATTGCTAGCCCCCCAGTCTTTAGCAGAGAGATTGGCAGAGTGTAGGTGTTCAGTGAATATTTGTTGAATAAATGATTAGATAAATGAAGGATAAATTACAAAAAAAATTGTAAAGCCCACCAAAGAGGGAAGAAAAAAAACCACCTGTAGTCTTGTCAAACCATTAGCACCTGAAGGATTATTTTCTGTGTGTTATTTATATTATTGCAATTGTATAACGTGACACAAACTTCACCTTTTGATTAGATTAGGTTTTCTAATAATATTGTTTACTGTAGACATTTTGGAGAGCATGAAAAGAATAAGAATCAGAATAAAAGTCAGCTAGAATACTATTACACAGAGTAACTGTATTAACTTCTCTTTTTTTCATTTTTTTGTTTTTCCTACGCAAGTCATGACAATTCTGCTCATTAAATAGTTTCAGATCCATTTACATTTTCTGTATTCTAGTTTAAGGCATTGTCAGTCTCTAGGCTCTTGCTTGGATTATTCCAATTGCATTTAAATTACTTTACCCACAAGCAGTTTTGCCTGCTCACCATCCTCAGTTTTTGTTTTTACTACCCCATGTTCTCTTCTCACGAGAGACAGAATGATTTCTTCAAAAAACATTTACTTATTTTAGTCCCCTACCTGATACTCTTCAATGGCTTCCAATTGATCTTGGGATAAAAATCCCTGAAACCCTTGCATGATACAGTTGGTGACTCTGTCTCCAACTTCATGACTTGCTCTTCTCTTATTCTCTATGATATTTACATAACGAACTTGAAGGGGCCAGATTCTTTCCTCCAGACCTTTGATGAAATACTACCATGGATGAATTGCCTTTATTACCTGAATTTGATTAAATATTCTACTTATTCAAATTTCAGTTTAAATGCTTTACAGTGGGCTTTTCCTAACCACCAAACACATAGCCCATCATTTGGTGAGAGTTGTTAATATTTGTTGCACTGAATTTGTGTTTTTACCACATCATACACTGTAGACTGATGTTGAAGGATATTTGTCACAAGAACAGTTATAGATCCAAGAAGAAAAATAAGATAATGAGTGATTTATACTATTTATAACTGGATCATTTAATTACCATTTGCAAGTTAAAAATAACATGACTCAGGTTGTTTAATATAAGTTTTACAGATGGAGAAAATCATCACTCAAGTTCTTTGGCAATGAAATGATCATTATGTTGTTTTATGAAGGTTTTGTGTGGAAGGAAATCTACTTCTTGTGTAATAAATCACCTAAGAGCATTCCATCAATGCAGCCTAGATATAGTTCTAATAGTTTAAATGTCACAGCAATTGTTGGAATGCAATTGCACCAGCTATTGCCTGAGTAAGCAATATTCATTACATGGCTAGGGTGGAGAGTAAGGGGAGATGATTGAGATTTGAATATTAATCAAAAAGGATGTAGAGTAAAAAGAATTGAAAAATCTGTCCAAGCCTATAATGAGGAATTTTTAAAATTTGCATACAGCCACTGCTGAGTCTCATATGTATGTGTGACATATACTGAAGAGGGAATAAATAGTGAGAAATCCTATTGAGTTCTCAGCCTTCTTGCAGTATCCATATTCATGTGACAGTGTTCCTATCAACTGAATGTGAACAGAATAAATGAACAATTTTTCCTATCCCTCCCACCCACTCTGCTTTATTGTGGATCATGTGGACAAGGACAGTACCTTAGTGATGGCAAAAAAAAAAAAAAGGGAAGAAGCCTGGGTCCTGATACTTCTGCAGAGAATAGCAGCAGCTTTAAGTCAGACTTTTTATGTGTGAGCTAAACAAATTACATTGTTGAAGACACCCTAATTTTGAGTCTCTCAATTCTATCAACAGAACTGAATGCTAATTTAAAAACTGGTCACCAAAAATTGTAATGCATCTTAAATGGATGTTGATGTGATACTGAATGAAGGAAGTAGCAGAAAATGATGGCAGCTGAAGTGAATTAGAATCAGGTTCCTGAGCAGGGAACACCTGCACCAGGTTTCCAGTCTCACAATCTAATTAAAAAAATGTAAATCTGTTACATAGTCTCTCTGTGGCATTTGTTTTTTTATTTTTGCCTTTTAGAAGCACTTACCTTACTTAGCAAATAAGGACCTTCTCTTCATCTATTAATAGATGGCTACTGCTTTCTTTCTCTTTCCTTTCTTTCTTTCTTTCTTTCTTTCTTTCTTTCTTTCTTTTCTTTTATTTTCTTTCTTTTTTTTTCTTTCCTTTCTTTCTTTCCTTTCTCTCCTTCATTCCTTCCTTTGTTCCCTCCCTTCCTTCCTTCTTCCCTCCCTCCTTCCCTCCTTCCCTCCCTCCCTCCTTCCCTCCTTCCTTCCCTCCCTTCTTCCTTCCCTCTCTCCTTCCCTCATTCCTTCTTTCCTTCTTTCCTTCCTCCCTTCCTTCCTTCCTTCCTTCCTTCCTTCC